>JAUZST010052943.1:0-24462 GCA_034779995.1 Parotocinclus haroldoi | reverse complement strand
ATTCCTAGACTCTTTAAATACTGACTCGATTCCATACCGAACATACTCAGAGCAGGGTTATGAAGAAAAACGTAAGGACGTGTGTGGTAATAAAAAGCTACAGTGTCTAAGAAATTACATAATATAAATAGAATAAATAACTCGATTTTTTACTCGTATACTTCCGTTTTAAAACTGCTTTATTATTTATTAGAGGATCCCAATAGTACTATTACTTTTACTCAGTATTTACTAGTGTATTAAATTAAATTGCTGTTGCCCTTAAGTAGGTATAAAACTATATATATGCGATATAGAACGTATTTCACCTTTTCCCTTTCTCCTTTTGAGTTTTCCCATTAGTGAATCGTTTGTGCTGAGTCGACTCGCTCAGACTCGGAATCTAATTCCAGATCGACTCTTTGCTTCCTAGAATAGAGGAGCTTACCCGTTGGCAGCACGCGGACGGACTCTCAACCAGCAACAGGCTCACGTGTGCTTTGCTCGTGCGTCAGTAAATCCAGCGGGACGCCGTCGGTAGTTTTTGGGCTGTCGGTAGTTTCCGGACGGCAACGAAGTTGCTGAGATTCAGCTCGTGCGCCGCTCGACACCGGGATGACGTGGCAGCGGCGGCACAGGGCTCGGTGTCAGAAGCAGGGAGGAAAGAGGAGGAGGAGGAGGAAGAGGGCGGCGCGAGAGCACGTGCGTTAACGCAGCTAATTGAATGTCGAGATGAAAACTTTAAAAGAGAATGAAAAAAGGAAAACAAAGAAAAGAAAAAGAATTCGTTTCTAACCCACGGTCTCTTATCACATAATAAAGAAAAACGTTTTCGAAATTTCTAAAGAAATCTACAAATCTACCAAAACGCAGACTTTACTAAATGTGTTCCCGGAGCAAAGAGGAAATGATTGAGATGTTTAAAAAGGGTAAAAGCCTAAACTGAAGAGGGGCGATCTCTCTCCGCTCCCTCAGGCGGCACATGGGTAAGGGATTACTTTACACAGCCTTTATCAAGCGTTCACGAATACCGCTTAAAACTTTACTGTACCAGAAAACAAGCCTCATGTTAACCACGTCCACAAGCTCCGCCCACTCCTCTGGGCTGGGAGGCATCTAGGATGGGCCGTCACCACGGAAACGGAGATTGTGCTCAGACCAGATCTTTTTAGGAAGACATGCAGGCTTGCGTGCTGCAGACCGAAGCTACATGTCCAAAATCCAGGGTTGTGTCAGGGCCCTTGGTTAGAGGCCCTTTTACATTTCTGTGATGCAGCATTAATGCAGAAAAGTACACCGAGATTTTAGAGCAGCCTAATCTGCCTTCAAGACGACATCATTTACAGGGTCGTCCATGCATTTTATAACAAGACAAAAAAAAAAAACCGAAGCACATGCTGCACACGTTACAAAGGCTTGGCTGTGGAAGAAGAGGGACTGGACTGGACTGGCCCGTCTGCAGTCCTGACCTGTCCCCAACTGAAAAATTCATTTATTAACAAATTAAATAAAATCTCCTGGAGAATTAAAAAAACGCATTAAACATCTTGGGTTCATATTGTCCGGCAATGAAATAAAAAAAGCAAAAGAAATAAAAGAAACATTTGCGTTTGTTTGTTTAATTTGCGCTTCTAGAGACCTAAAACCAGAGCGAGCACTACCGATAGTTACCACTAGATGGAGATGTTCATCTGTTAACGTCTGAATATAAGCGCCACTACCATCTGTCCCCCATAATGGCATCAGATTCATCTCTCCACAGAAGGTTTCCACCGCTCCAGAGTCCAATAACCAGGGTTGATGCCGCTCTGTCCACGAAGCTCCTGGTGATTCGTTCTTGTTTGGCGATTTCCCATTTCAAACGAATTTCTAACAACTAAACAAAGCTTCTAGGTGTAATCTGTTACGTTCGTTATTTTGTTTGCTATTAAATTAGGTCTAGTCATGAGGTAAGAAAATGACATAATGTTGTGATTTCAAAAGGTGATGTGATTTGTTTTTAAAAAGCAGAAACCATGGGCAGAAGATGACCTTTTGCACTCCTGTGATGCAGCATTAATGCAGAAAAGTACACTGAGAGTGTGAGGAATAACAACATCACAAAGTGCTAAAGGCTTTACTGTCCCAACGTTTGCTTGTAATGTGTTCCAGACCTGAAACGCAGAAACGGATGGTTGTAACAAATAAAGTTGACTAATTAAGAAAAACGTGAATCTTGGGTTCTTACTGTTTACGGTGAAAAATACGAGGAACGTTGCGCTTTTATTGCATTATCTCTTTTAGCTATTCTGTTTAGCCAGTGTGTATTTAAACACGTTTCTTATGAGATGTGTGGGTGTTTGTTTTTTTTTTAACAGGGCGGTTCGTGCACCAGTACAGCTGAAACCATAACCATGTCTAAATACTTTTGATTCAGCGGTAATTCAACGTTACATTGGCCAGACTGTAATGTTTACAATGAGGCCCCGCCTTCCTTTTCATCCAATTGGTCCACACACACACACACACACACACACTGCTCGTAAGCCACGGCTGCTTCTTCGTCGAGCTCGGACCGTGCAGAAAGGGCAGGTGAGGGAGTCACGTGACGCGCCTGCACACCTGAAACCGCGTAAAAAAACGCAGCCATGAAGTAAAAAAGCAGTAAGAAGAAGATTAGGAAGCGGGAATCTCCATGCGTGCCCGACATGGCCAAACGACTTTTGCCGTCGGTCCTGGTACAGCTGCTGTTCGTCCTCGCGCAGATGCAGCTCGGGAGCGCGCAGCAGACCGTCCTGCGCATCGGTGAGTACGGTCAGAAAGTCTGATAACGCGAAAAGATCTGTAATAAAGTTCATATTGGATCATGATGTAAGCATTTTTATATGTTTTAAGGCATTTGCAGGCGACTGTCCGTAGTTAAAGGTCGTTCTGCTGCTGATTTTTAGGCTCGGATCCTTACATTCTTGTCTATAATGCGTACACGCAGAGGGAGCAGAACACCTGAGACATCTAACTCTGACCTCTGAACTCGAAATGCTTCTGTTTTTCTTCCTTTTCCTTACATTTAATCCTTTTGTCCAGTACAAATCGTACACCGGACAGAACTTTCACCCCGCCTGCTCTGTAACGATGCTTAGATCGCTGTTAGAGGTCAAACTAACATCCACATAAATGCTCGGACCCAGGATTTTTCAGCAGAACGTCACCTGGAGCATCACAACCCCTCCCTCGGCTCTTCTTGCCACAGTGCACCCTGGCGGCATCGCCGCCCGAGGTCATGGTCCTCACGCACCTGGCCGTCCAAAAGAAACCGGGACTTGTTCCATTGCCCCATGTCCAGTTTTGCTGGGGGGTAGCTGACCGGTCTGGGACATGGCAGCACCCTACTCAGTGGGGGGGGGGGGGGGTGGTTCTTACTTCATCCCAGGACCCTGTCACCGTTTGCTGGCTTGTCCATCCTGGCTCCACTCTCTCAGACTTTTGGCCCCTGACTTACCGTAACCACCGGACAGACCTCGCCTTGCCAGAGCCGGGATACAAACTGAGACATCCCGGGACTGTGAGGCTGCGCTCTGCATCTTGAGCTTGTCTGGTTTGTGCCCTGCTTCTGGCAAGTTGAGGTCTCTGCACTTGCCTTCTGGCACCCTGGTGTTCCAGGAGTTTGGGTTGCCAGCACCCAAGGTTTTAAGTTAAAGTTTTTTCCGGCAGCAAGACTTCAGGTAAATCGAAGCGGTCGCAAATATGCGTCCACTTCGCCAGGGGCTCCCGGTTCTCAACGCCAAGAGATGCTGTTTGAGCTACATTCTGTGTACGTAATAAAGCGATTTCGCCACGACTGCTCCGGGTTCTGCCTCTGGCTTTTGCACGGTATCGTGCGGCAACCTGCTGTCTAATCCTGAGAGCCTGATGTAGGCCAAACCACTGGACTTATCTAACGTGGGTTATTGAGACAGAACCCCAGAACCAAATGATTTAAGAAGCTCTGTAATCTATCCCTGTTTTTAATCTGACCAAATCCTCTCCCTCTCCCTCTCTCTCTCTCTCTCTCTCTCTCTCTTCTATAATCCTCGTCATTCTAAGGAAAGCATAATCTGTCCCATATGCTGCAACGTTCGATTAACACTTGGCCGACACACAAACTCACACACTCTCGCAGCGATCGAGATTCATACATATGACGCTTGATGCTCATCTATATAGTACGTTCTGCATTCCCTTTGGGACTTGCTGCCTTGTCAGAGCTACGCAACCAATAATTTAGCTCAAAATCAAGCGTGTTCTTATGTACGACCGTTCTGGAGAAGAGAGCGCATAGAGAACGACCACAAAAAGAATCCTACCCACACGGGACAACGCAGACGTAAAACAAACCGTGTAATAAATGCAAAGGTTCAAACCATGGATATCTGTTTCTGCTGTGGGACTCTGTGTGTGTGTGTGTGTGTGTGTGTGTGTGTGTGGGGCTGCGAGCAGAGTGCTGGGTGAATGCAGGGGCCGAACAGTGATGAGATTGTCTCCTGGTCCTTTACATGCACCTCCACATGGCAATGAATGCTGTTACGAATACACCGCTCACATCGACACGCACTGATCTGTCCATCTGTCTGGTTTAGGTTCTGCACTGAGCGTAATCCCCATAGCTATTCTTCCAAGGTCCTGATTTACGAACTCGTTCAATTTCTCCTGTTATAACACGCAGTGGAACAGGCCAGACAGTCCCTGAGGGAGGGGAGGCCGGTCAGGGGACTAGAGCCTACTGCGAAATCCCGCCCATGAACCTTGCCAGCAGAATGAAGCAAGATCTAAACAGTGCAATTTGGTTAAAACGTTCTAAACGCTCTAAACACGTTTGGCTCCATTTGAAGCCATTTAGCTATAAATCTGTAACGCCTCCATCCATGGCCCGCGTGTGTGTGTGTGTGTGTGTGTGTGTGTGTGTGTGCGCAGGTGGAATCTTTGAGACGCTGGAGAGCGAGCCGGTCAGCGTGGAAGAGCTGGCCTTCAAATTCGCAGTGACGAGCATCAACCGAAACCGGACGTTAATGCCCAACACGACGCTCACCTACGACATCCAGCGCATCAACATGTACGACAGCTTTGAGGCGTCACGGCGAGGTAAGAGCCGTCCTGCTTCACCCGAGCTCCAGACCGCAGCCTGTAAACTAAATCGTTTACGCTTGACGTTTACTGCTTGTGCCTCCCTCGCCCTTAACTCCGCCCCTGCGTCTTGTTCGCGTCCTGAAAGCGTGCGATCAGCTGTCCCTGGGCGTGGCTGCCATCTTCGGGCCGTCTCACAGCTCCTCGGTTAGCGCGGTGCAGTCCATCTGTAACGCCCTGGAAGTTCCTCACATCCAGACGCGCTGGAAACATCCGTCCATGGACAACAGGGACAGCTTCTATGTCAACCTGCACCCGGAGTACGCGTCCATTAGCCGTGCCGTGCTCGACATCGTGCACTTCTATAAGTGGCGGAGTGTCACCGTAGTTTACGAGGACGCCACGGGTGGGTGGAGTTACCAGTAGCCACACCCTTCCCACTTATGTCTATCGTGGAGCAGAAGAGCGAAACTGGCTTTTGTTTTTTTTTTTTTATTTTGCTTTGAAGGTCTGATCCGTCTGCAGGAGCTGATCAAAGCTCCGTCCCGTTACAGCATTAAGATCAAAATCCGCCAGTTGCCGATTGGGAGCAGAGACACTCGTCCGCTTCTAAAAGAGATGAAGAAGGGCAAAGAGTTCTGTGTCATCTTCGACTGCTCGTATCAGACCACGGCGGAAGTCTTAAAACAGGTAACGTGAGATCAGCACAGGTAACAAACTCACCTGTGATCAGCACAGGTAACAAACTCACCTGAGATCAGCACAGGTAATAAACTCACCTGAGATCAGCACAGGAAATAAACTCACCTGTGATCAGCACAGGTAACAAACTCACCTGAGATCAGCACAGGTAACAAACTCACCTGAGATCAGCACAGGTAATAAACTCACCTGAGATCAGCACAGGTAATAAACTCACCTGAGATCAGCACAGGTAACATGCTTACTAGCAGTAAGCACAGGTAAGACACACATGCACACCTGACCTGAGATGACACTCTCTCTATCACTCCAGTTACTCTCTATGGGGATGATGACTGAATATTATCACTTCTTCTTCACCACGCTGGTAAGTACCATTCTGCCATCCGGACCTTTTCATTGGTTGCAAGCTAGCTGCTTACATTTTAGTTTTCCGAGTGGGTCTGTACAAAGTGTGTGTGTGTGTGTGTTTTTTCAGGATCTGTACTCCCTGGACCTGGAGCCGTATCGCTACAGCGGCGTCAATATGACGGGTTTCCGGCTCCTGAACGTCGACAACCCTCAAGTGGCGTCGGTGCTGGAGAGATGGTCCATGGAGAGGCTTCAGGCTCCATCGAAACCCGACACCGGCCTGATGGAGGGCATGATGACGGTTAGACCTTTCCCACTGCCTAAATGTCTTGCTCCTCTGTCACCAGGGGTGTACCCTGGTCGCCGTAGGGGTAACGCGGGTGTGTTGGGGTGGTGCGGGGTGAGCTACGTGCAAAGATGTGGGCTGTGTATTTCTCTCCCAGACAGAGGCCGCTCTGATGTACGACGCCGTCTTCATGGTGGCAGCGTCAGCCCAGCGGGCATCGCAGATCACCGTTAGCTCGCTGCAGTGCCACCGACACAAGCCCTGGCGCTTCGGCTCACGCTTCATCAGCACATTTAAGGAGGTGAGCTAACGCCGTGCTGCCCTGAGACTGTTTTTTTCTCATATACGATCAGAACCACAAACGCTTTCCTTCGCCCTCAGTCTCAGTTTAACGGATTGACGGGACAGATCGTCCTGAACAGGACAGACGGCCTGAGGAAGGACTTCGACATGGACATCATCAGCCTTAAAGAGGACGGCTTGGAGAAGGTTAGAATCTCTTCATCCAGGAGCCTAATAAGGTCATGTCAGGTCAGGTTTATTTGTGTAGTGCTTTTTTAAAAATTTATATACTTTTTTAAATATTGTCTTAGGAGGCCAATCGAGCAAGCCTAGGGCAACAGTGGCAAGGAAAAAAAAACTCCCTAAATGTTGTATGGAAGAAGCCCTGGGTCGAAAAAGGGACCCGACCTGCTTCTTTAGCTTAGATGATCTTTGTAATAATAAAGTTTGCGGTGACAGTCAATCTAAGTAAGTAATGACAGATGAATTTCTTAAAATGTTGATTCAAATCACGTACGAAATTTGCGTATCGGTCACGTTGGGTCCTTGAGTCCTCAGCGGGACAGTCTGGTCAACGTGTGCTTCATCACCGAGCTTAGTGCCGGCGCTAGAAAGCGCGCACGGACCTCATGATGATGTCATTAAACCACATGCCTCAAAACATCGTTTTTTCTTCTTTCTCTCCCTCTTTCCCAAGTCGAACGCTGGACGCTTTCATAAAGTGTGGAAGAAGGTTCGTTTTCCAGAGTCCTTCCTCCTCTCTGTCCCCCTGTGATCCTGTAATTCTGCCCAACAAACCCACACTTGACTTGCCAATGGTGGCACCAACCAAAACGCGAAAGACGTCACCCTGACCGAAGAGGGCATTACAAACCAGTTCTGCACCGTGAACCAGCACGCTGTGGCCGAGCCACTGGTTTGTGAGGCGTGTCCGTTACGGTACCGCGTACTGGTTCCTACCAAGGTCAGGTGGTTCCTGATGCGCCGAGTCCCGTCATGTGGGTCTGCTGGTGCCTTGACTTCTTTCTGAATGTGCGTTATTGGCTGCTCTGGGCCTCTCTGGAGGGAATCATAATGAATTTTATTTGTTTATTTGTCACAAAAGTCCCAGCAGAAGTTCAGCAGGTGTTATATAACCCAAGCACGCAGCATATCTAGCTGAAACTCCAACCTTTCCCTGGCTGGAACATCCCTAGCCCTTTCTTCCCGCTTGTGAATGGCAAACGTAATGGCGATAACATGCTGCTTGACCCAGGTCTGAAGTTCGTTTTTGTGTCTATTCTTTTTTTTTTACAATTTCTCTTGTGTCAGATCGGGGTGTGGAACTCCAATACAGGTCTGAATTTGACAGACAGCAACAAGGACAAGACGGGTAACGTTACGGACTCCATGGCTAACCGGACTCTGATCGTCACGACGATTCTGGTAGAGTATGAACCCTTCATCGCTTCTGTCCACACACTGTATCTTAGAAGATACAGGTTAAACACCCGTCCCAGAACCCGTTCTAGGCTCGTCTGATCCCAAACTCCCAAACTGGTGTCCCCTGGTGCTGAAAAATATGAAGCCACACGCCATTGACCCCAGGCGCTTTTCCGTGGCAGGAGAATCCATACGTCATGTATAAGAAGTCGGATAAGCCCCTGTACGGGAACGACCGGTTCGAAGGTTACTGCTTAGACCTGCTGAAGGAGCTCTCCAACATCCTGGGGTTTTCCTACGAAGTCAAACTCGTCTCGGACGGCAAATACGGCGCCCAGAACGACAAAGGAGAGTGGAACGGCATGGTCCGAGAGCTCATCGATCACGTATGTAGCGCTGTTTACACCCCCTTTTTAACGTGACCTACCGTATCTTCTGAAGGGCTCATGCTCCTAATCTGAATTTGAACTGGAGTCGGGTTCAAAAAGGGCACGTTATTCGGCCGCTCTTGGTTTCTTGGATTTCAGAGAGACGTCTCACGACAGGTTTATGAGGTCCACGTATTTATTAGGCGCTTAAAAACGTCCGGCTGGAGGACGGAACGCTGGAAATGTCCGATTCAGAGTGTATTCTCTCATTCTTTACACGGCCGTAAAGAAAGGCTTACAAACGAAGCCTTGATGACAAGAGGGAACGTTCTACCAAAGGCCAACAGTATGGGCGGTATCGTTCGTTCCGTTTCTCACCGCATCTCTTACCTGGCAGGTGGCAGATTTAGCCGTGGCTCCTCTCACGATCACCTACGTCAGGGAAAAGGTGATCGATTTTTCCAAGCCCTTCATGACCCTGGGAATCTCCATCCTGTACCACAAGCCCAACGGCACAAACCCAGGTGTTTTCTCCTTCCTCAACCCGCTCTCGCCCGACATCTGGATGTACGTCCTGCTCGCTTGCCTCGGAGTCAGCTGCGTCCTCTTCGTCATTGCCAGGTAGGGTTCTGTCCGTGTATCCGAGCGGTCCAGCTCCAGGGCGGGCTTAAGCGTGTCCATTTGCACGTAGGTTCACTCCTTATGAGTGGTACAATCCTCACCCCTGCAACCCAGACTCGGATGTGGTGGAGAACAACTTCACCTTGATCAACAGCGTTTGGTTTGGCGTCGGCGCCCTCATGCAGCAAGGTACTGTCTCCCTCTTGGAACGAATCCCTCATGCATCCTTTAGTCAATTCATCAAAGCTTTCGGCCCAGAATAGGGCCTCCTTTAAACATTTCTGACCTCTGGCCTTGCGCCTTTTTCACGTTTCCCCCCTCCCCCCAGGTTCGGAACTGATGCCTAAAGCTTTGTCGACCAGGATCGTTGGAGGCATCTGGTGGTTTTTCACCCTCATTATCATCTCGTCGTACACGGCCAATCTCGCTGCCTTCCTGACCGTGGAGCGCATGGACTCGCCCATCGATTCAGCCGACGATCTCGCCAAGCAGACCAAGATCGAGTACGGAGCCGTGAGGGACGGATCCACGATGACCTTCTTCAAGGCGAGTACACACAGCCCCAATGGGCCTCCTATTTCTTTTGTTTATTTGTAAATAAACCGTCGAGTCGCGTGTAAAAAAAATACCGTCTTTTTCAACAACGCCTTTTATAGCAGCTGTAGGACGTGGATTGCTTTCTAAATGATGGCGAAACAAAAAAAAAAACGCAAAGTACAACCTTAAGCAAATAGAAACACAATCATACGTCTGCAGTGTGATGTGATCTGAAATGAATGGCCTTCGGTACATGTTCCCGTTCTAACATCTGGTCCCGTTCCTGCTAAATAATGCCGACAACCATTCTAACACTTACGGAGAAAGTCGTCTTCGACTTTAAGTACTCTATAAAAATGGATTTTACAGCGGATCATGTGGCCGTAATGGAAGCTCACACTTACTGTACTGACCGTAACCACGGAGCAAGCACATTCCGCTGGCTTTAATTGGCCTTTATTGTTAGATTGTTAGAACAGCCACTTTTCAAGGGAGAACAGGCTTGTGTTATTGGATCTAATCATAGAGCTTACGAGCAGAATCCACAAACCTCCTTAGCGCTAAGCCCAGCAGACCCCAGTGGGTTTTTTTTTTAGTGATATGGGTTTTTCAAATTGCCGATATTTAGAGAGCGGGGTGACTGAGGGATACGTTTTTTTCTGTGTGTAAATAGTGGCAGCTTTCGCGTTGCGTTGCTTTTGAATATCGGCCTCATAAGTGCGTACAAGTGCGGGTTGAATCTGTCCGTCGTTACTAGAGGCACTGGAGACGTTCTTACTTTTTGCCTCCCAGAAGTCAAAGATCTCTACCTATGAGAAGATGTGGGCGTTCATGAGCAGCCGTAAGAACACGGCGCTGGTGAAGAACAACCGCGAGGGAATTCAACGCGTTCTCACCACCGACTATGCTCTCCTGATGGAGTCCACCAGCATCGAGTACATCAGCCAGCGCAACTGCAACCTGACGCAGATCGGAGGCCTCATCGACTCCAAGGGATATGGAGTGGGCACGCCGATCGGTGAGAAAACCGAGATCTGGCATCATGGAAGGACGAGGATCCTTAAAATAGTCGGTTTGCCTTGATGAACCTCTGCTAGGTTTGATTTACCAGTGTGTTATGGTCTTATACCGCGTATGAGACCTCAGTATGGGATGCTGCTCACGTCCCATCTTAAGGCGTGGCCCGGACATATTAAGGGGTGGGTACGAGATAACGAATGAAGTCCAGGTCACACCTTGGTTTTGTTAAGGAGCGACGTCACCGTAGCCTGTATGCACACAAAGATCGGTATAATGTTGTTCCCAGGTTCTCCGTACCGCGATAAGGTGACGATCGCGATCCTGCAGCTCCAGGAGGAAGGAAAGCTGCACATGATGAAGGAGAAGTGGTGGCGAGGGAACGGCTGTCCGGAGGAGGACAGCAAGGAGGCGAGCGCTCTGGGTGTGGAGAACATCGGGGGCATCTTCATCGTTCTGGCCGCCGGCCTCGTGCTGTCCGTGTTCGTGGCCATCGGGGAGTTTGTCTACAAGTCACGCAGGAACCTCGACGTGGAGGAGGCCAGCATCAGCCAGTGCGAGTGGCACAACAAGTTCTGACCCGTCGGCCATAGACCCCACCATGGTGTTTCTTCAGAACAGGGCCAGGCTTTTATGGCAGCCTATCATCGTACGACAGGAGTCAACGCCCTACCTGAGACGTGATGTTTGGCTCTGGAAATGGACCTTGACTGGAGGAAAGGGGCATTATGGGTCATGATGGGCTAACAACAGCCGATTGCTTCGATATCGTTTGTGTTTAGTCCTCGTGTTTTCTGTTTGTGTTCTGTGTTTAGTAGTTTGGGGTTTGGGCTCGAGTTAATACCCCCCAAACGGCACCGTATAAATTGCACGTTCAGACTCCATCACGAATCCAGAAACGCTACAGAATACGGTGGTTCCTTCAGCATCGAAAGAAGCAGAACTTTAACGTCACCGGGGGCCAGATTCACGAAAATGCAAAGCTTTTTAAGTCCAGCACTAAGAAGCTGATAAGAACGTTCTTAAACGCAACCACAACCCCCAGGTTTTTAACTTACCGTTATTTACGTAGTGGAGGTGACGGAGGAAGAAACAGCCGATTGGGAAAAAAACATTTCTTTTTTATTACCAGTAAGTAAACCGTTCAAAGTTTTCAATTTTGCCGTCCACTCTTGCTCCGTTGACCATTGTGAGGCCGTCGTAAGGTTAAGAAAACATTCAGGAACGTTTTCAAGAATGCCACTTTTCAGTTAGAGCTGCTCTTCGCCGCGTAAAGAAAAAAAAAAACACAGATTCTCTTTATTAAGACACTTTCGTGAATCCGTTCCCCGGCCCATAACGATGTTTAGCATTTCACGTCGACGTAACGTGGACTTAGGATCTATCCCTTCCCTGAACGTTTCTCCAACGCCCAACTACGAGAACCTACTGTTCGCTTACTGCCTGATATATGACAGAGCGTATAACAGGTTATACATAAATATATATATATATATAAATCACCAGATTCCTTCTCTGTGCGGGTTTGATGGTTGGGTCGATCTCTGCTGCGCTTGGAATCCGTTTTAAAACTTAACCCGCCGTCCCCGTTTCCTCCCAAATAAATACACTCCGATCGCTACACCCCATGAGGTGCACTGTTTCCAGTGGTGATTCAGCTCCAGTCACACTATATACGGTACATATTACCCTAACGAGTGCACTAGATAGTGTGTACGAACCCCCTACGCGCTGAACGCCGCGCTCCATCGTAAACCACTTATGATAAATTCCGGCGAAGGGTTCCTAATACGGACGCCGGCGATGTCTGGTGGCGGGTTTTTTTCTCAGCCTGTTTCTCAGCGTTTGCGTTTGGTTCTCCGTTTCTGTTTATCTTGTTCTCTCTTTCGGCGTATGCACGATAATCTCTGCTTTTATATTTTTGTTTTGACGTTGACGGAATAACTTTTAAACATTCGTTTGGCTACCTTCCTTCGTTCTTTCTGTCTCCCTCTCACTTTCGTCAGTTCTGATCTACAGAGCTACACCAGATGAAGCTTTTTAAAGCTGTACTGCTTCGGCACTTGTATGGGGGCATTTAATAGTATAGGGGAAATTACACCGACCAATAAGGGCACGGTGTTCTCTGGATAGTGTAATCTCCACGTTCCCAGAGAACAAGGTGCAGAAGGGATGCCAGTCCATCGCAGGTTCGGTTAGGGTAACTCAAATACATGCCAAATTCTGTTGGCGGTGTGCTTACAGAACACTGTCATATGGGAAGCCATTAGGGTCAAGTACATGCCGCCACGGATATAAGGGACAGTTATCACCAGTGTACCCCTCCCAAACCGATAGGGTCTGTTTCTTGGCGAGATGTGAACTGGAGCTCGGAGTCGAGAGAGAGAGTGAGAGAGAGAGAGAGAGAGAGAGAGTGAGAGAGAGAGAGAGAAAAAGAGAAAAACGGGGCCATCTGGTTGTGTAATGAAACTTCAAGCGTCCAGTTTGTTGATGAGTTCAGGACTGAACCTGTCTTGCCCGCCTTTAATCTCCCAAACCCTTAATCAAGTCTTCATCACAAAGCGGGATTATAATCTAAAGCTCGGAGGGATTATGGGACGTGACCTGGAATCGGTTTGATGCTCCTCCAATCAGATGCCTCCGTGCAGTGCTGGGTAATCACGCTGTACCTCATCTATTCCTTTTGGACGGTAGCTAGCTTTACTGAAATGGCTGAGGTTACCATGGCAGCAAGCCTAGTTAGTAGCATCGTTTCAGCTTTAGGGTTCGTTAAGGACCTCGCTCCTGGACCCGACAGTGCAGGGACTCGAACCCTGGACTCTCTACGGCCTGACATTTGGACCTTCCAGTCACCGTGTGAGGGTTTTGCTTTGCATGCCTGACCAGTGATTTCATGCTCTTTCCAGATCCAAAACGGGCCAGACATGCATGTGGGCCTAGCAAAACTCCGATATCAATGCCAGGGGTGCCACTTTTACCTGTACTGGTACTTAAAAACGATTACGCAGGTCCCATCCTAGGAAAATAAATGCACCTTTCAGAGCCGTTTATAGATTAAAAGCAGTTTATTCCACTGGGTTGGGAAACGTAAAATTTTCTTAATCACAAAGAAGAAGACAGAAACCTCACGCATGCACACACACACACGCACACACGCCACGTTCCTTATCATCTCCCCTCGACTCCGAAGTAGAGCTGGAAGATCTGGGCGCAGCCGTGCTCAGTGAGGAACTGGAAGAGCTGCCCGAGGTCCATGTGGTTCCCTCTGTTCCCATGAGGATCGAACGCGGTCTCCTCAAAGCCCTGGAACCTGCGCAGCGGCTCTGCGCCCGGATCGACAGGAACGTCCTCTCGGTGCCGGATCATGATGCGCTTCCAAGTCAGGACCTTTATCCTGCGGAAACACAAGACTTGTCGTGAAAGCCCAGGAGCAACCACAAAGTCAGAAGGAGGAAGCAACGACAAACATCAGGGGCTTGACTGGACTGGATTTCCATGGTCAGGCCAAAAATCAGCCAAGCCTCATGGGATCACCATGTGCAGCTCCAAGAATCAGACACGGTCAGGCCAGCGAGGGCCAACGCACAGGTACCCACATGAAGGTCCTACAAACCTTGCCCAGAATTCCTCGCAGGCTTCCAGCGGTCCCTCCACACACACGATACCAGGCTTCCCTGGCATGCTGAACCCAGACAGGTCCAGCTCTTTGGCCCACTCCAGGATGTTCTTCCTCTTGCTCTTGTTGTAAATATGATGGCTGTAAATCCACAGCCTGGTGAAGGTCTCGCTCCTGGGCGTTTCGCTCGCGCCTCTGGCGCCCTCCTCGACCCGGTCCAGGTATTCGCGCGTGTTGTCTTTGAGCCAATCGACAGCCGGCAGGACGCACACTTCACCGGGGCAGGCGCCGCTCAGGTACGAGCGGAGATCCGAGGCGAGTCGGGCGTGTTGAGCTCGGCTGAGATCTCCACACCTGCACGTGGGAAATGAGGGACATTAAACGGTACGTACCACTCGATGCCCCTCTGGCGGCATCATTTACATTGTTCGTTTAATAAACAGTGACATCACCTGACTGTAATCTCAGGAGGAACTTTCGGGTAATCAGGTGGGTAAGTACAGGACAGGGCGACGTCCTCCTGTGTGAGAGACCGAGATGTCAAACAGACCAAACAACAGAACACAACCATTCCCCATTCTACACTCTGGTTTGGGAGTGTGTAAAGTGTGTGTGTGCGTGTGTGTGTTCACCCCAGAATGTGTTTTGATCTTCACACACAGTTCAGGTCTGGTGGTTGGTGGACTGTGAGATTTTCCCTCCGCGTAAGCCCTCAGTTCTGCATGAGCAACCTGCTCCACCTCCAGCTCCTCCAGGCTTGGGAACATGCTCATCAACAGCTCGATCTCAGCCAGCTGAGCCTCGGCATGTTCCACCAAACCCATGCCAGCCATGCCAGTTCATCTACACGCCATGCCAAGCGCGATCAGATCAGCCACGTGTCACAGAGTACGTTTTGCTGCAAGTGAATCACAGGCAGCTCGAACTCGATGCAACTAGGTTGTTTTTGAAAGAATGGCCATGGCTGAACCAAAAGGAAGGAAACAAGTTTGGAGGAATCGACCAGAGAGTCCGTAACCTGATCAAAAAAAAAAAAGTCAGTTGACTTTATTGCTAGGAGTAATAAAATATTCATCTTCAAATCTGTACTATTATTAAAACATGAACAGGGTTGTTTATAAACAAGTTATTCACGACTACGTTCTGAAATTAACCTAATCCAAAACGAAGGGGGACTTTTATTACCAAATGCAAAATCACTTCCGAAACCGTAAGCAACCCGCTCCAGAGGGTTGGGTTTAGCTCCAAATCGTGTCTTCATCATAATCGAGTGCACTAGATAGGGTGCACAGGAGCTCAGGTTGTGCTTATTTGCTGTGCGCTTAGGAAGGGCACTAGGAGGCGTTTGTAATCCGGCCAAAGTAAGCGTGTTCACGTATTAGCTGGCATTGAACCTGAAATTAAACAGATTTCGCTCAATCACACGCGCGTATGGATTTATTAGGGAGTCATGTTTGTGTTAAAAGCGTTGCTTAAGATTTAAAGAGTTAATCTAAGCTGGGAATAATAAATACAAGCAATAAGTTGCTGTGCTAAGCTTTCTATTATCAACCGGCTCGGTAAGTTAAACATTTACTTAACGATTAAACAGTGACAGCGGATAAAGAGCAAAGGAAAAATGGTGTATATTTCAAAAATCACTTTTTATTTAAAAGTAAATCCTTGGTTGTGGAGCTTGATCCAATCTAACAAATCCACATTTTAATAGAAACGACGTAAATCCACGCTGCGTTAATAATAAATCAGTCAATAACGTGGTTTAATACATTGTTTAGTATATTATTTACCTATATATATATATATTTAGACATTTGTTTTTACTTTTTAGTGTTACGTGATTTTATTTTAACGAATTGCAAGGGGCAGAGTCCTAAATCTGTGACAAAATCCAAAACGGTTATGCATTTAATTTGGACGTCAATCTTATTTTTAGGGTTCCGTCAATGGGCAAGAAGCGAGCAAAGCCACAAGCCAGAAGTCCTGGAGAGGGAAGCTGTACGGACCCGGCAGGTACGGCCCCTTCGCCCTGTCCTCCATCGTCCTCTGAATTTCTTTATCCAACATTTTTCTGCTTTGTTTCGACGCAGATGTGAAATGCACACACATCCGTAAAGGCTCTGACCAAAGCTGGTTACGGAAGGCAGCTCTGAATAAGGGCTGGAACTCATGCCAGGCGTGTGACCAAGAGAAGGGACGTGAGCGAGAGCCTCAGCCGGAGCTGGACTGTGCCGGAGAAGCGCCGGCGGTGTGGCTGTGTCTCAAATGCGGCCACAGAGTAAGTGATGACGTCGTTCTGTTAGTTTACGTTCGGATTCTGTCCGCTTCTTTGGACGCTCTGGCTTTTCGTTTACACAATAAACAAAGGAACACGGAGGGTTTGCTCGGGGGTCCAACAGCGCCAGCAGGTCCTCCAGTTCATGCCAAAAACTGTAAAAGTCCCGATCTGGCAACAGCATTTCAGTCCATGCCTGAATAAGGGTCATTTTTGTGCACGGTTAAATCGCTGTGTTTCCGTGGAAATGATTTGATCGACCGCCTGCTGTTGGGTTTGTCGCGTTCAGGGATGTGGAAGATTCTCGGAGGACCAGCACGCCGTGAAACACTACGAGAAACCTCGTTCAGATCCACACTGTCTGGTGCTCAGTCTGGAAAACTGGAGCGTTTGGTAAGAACCCGAAATTTACACTCAGCCCTGCCTTTCTTTAAACACGTTCAGAGCTCCTGAGTCCACTTGAGACCCCAGTGATGCTTTTTAAACACCTTCAACAAACGTTTACTGATATCGTTATTAGTTATTATTATTATTGTGGTTGTTCTTCTTCTTATTATTAATATATTGTATAACTAATCGCTGTCATGTATTGTTATTATTGTTGTTATTTATCGTTGTGGTTGTTGTTATTATTATTATCAATGTCATTATTGTTGTTGAGCTTGTTTCTATTTATTATTATTATTATTATTATTATTATTATTATTATTATTATTATTATTATTTTGCACCAGTAGTCGTTAATTATTATTATTATTATTATTGATATTATTATTATTATTATTATTATTGTTATTTTTATTAATATATTGCACCAGTAGTCGTAATTTATTCATACGATTATTATTTATTGTTGCTATTTATTTTTATGTTTATAATTATGTTGCAGCAATAGTTGTTGTTACTTATTGATATTATTATTTATTATTATTTTATTATTATATTTGCAGCAGTAGTCGTTATTTATTGATATTATTATTAAGCATTTTTATTTATTATTTTTATTATTATATTACAGTAGTAGTAGTTATTTATTGATATTATTATTATTATTTTTTATTTATCATTGTTTTATTAATATTTTTTGTTATTATATTGCAGCAGTAGTCATTGTAATTTATTTACACTTATTATTTATTGTTTTTTATTTATTATTATTTTTATTATTATATTGCAGCATTAGTTGTTGTTATTTATTGATATTATTATTATTATTATTATTATTACTTATCGTTTTTATTTATTATTATTTTTATTATTATATTGCAGCAGTAGTTGTTGTTATTTATTATTATTATTATTATTGTCGTTATTATCATTCTTGTGGGTGCTCTTGGTGATATTGTTATCATTTTGTATTTTGGGCAGGTGCTACATTTGTGATGACGATGTCCATTATTCCAACACGGGACAGCTCGCTCAGATCATCTCCCTTATTAAGAAACAAGTTGAGGATGAAGCCGAGCCTAAAAGCTTTAGGAGTGAGGGTTTTTGTTTGCCGTGCTTTTATCAGAGAGCGAGCGCTGGGTTTCTGAAACATTTTCTGCTTTCTGTCCTTTAAGAGGCTAGAGATGAGAAGCAGAACACGCCTGAGGAGAGCGTGAAAGAAAACGGAGAGGCGCCGAAAGAAAACGGGACGCGGACGAAGCCGAACGGACCCGAAACACGCGGCGCTGTCGTACCGGTCCGAGGCCTGAGTAACCTCGGTAACACCTGCTTCTTCAACGCTGTACTGCAGGTCAGGAAGGCTCGTGCTACCTCCTACGCCCGCTGCTCGTGCTTATGCTAATGCTAATAGTGCAAACGGTTACGTTCCAGAATCTGTCCCAGACGTGGCTGCTGAGGGAGATGCTGGCTGATTTCAGAGATGAAGAGAAGACTTTCCTGATCACCTCGTCCTCCGAGCTGGTCTGTTCCATACTTCTGCTTGTGTGTGTGTGTGTGTGTGTGTGTGTGTGTGTGTGTTTACGTTTACCTGCCCTCGGTGATCTGTAAGCCACATGCTCTGACCTCTTTAGACCTAAAAATCTGGATTTTAGCTTAGTAATCAGATTTCTCGGTACGTTCATCGTGTTCTGCTTCCACTCAACTCGAACGAAGCCACGGTTGCCAGGTCCATTTATCCCGTTCTTCTTCTGGCCTGGGCTTCTTTAGACCTGGTTGCTTGTTTCTCCTGTGGGATCTGGCAACCCTGGAATTAAACACACAGCGCCCGTGAAACGGGATACACTTTGCGTGAGACGACTGTTGATCCTGGAGAGCTTCTGGCACCTTCATGCTTTTGTTCCGTGAGGCCTAAAAATGTCTCGACGTTCCTGTCCCAGGATCCTCTGCAGGTTCGCCTCCCGAGGCCTGGGTCCCTGACGCTGGCCATGTGTCAGCTCCTTAACGAAATCCAGGAGACCAAAAAAAACGTGGTGACGCCTCGAGACCTCTTCACGCAAGTGTGTAAAAAGTAAGGCCTGCTCAAGCTCGAGTTTTTTGGATGCATTTGTATTAAGTATTAACTGTGTGTGTGTGTGTGTGTGTGTGTGTGTGTGTGTGTGTGTGTCTAGAGCGGCGAGGTTCAAGGGCTTCCAGCAGCAGGACAGTCAGGAGCTCCTTCGTTACCTGCTGGATGGAATGAGAGCTGAGGAGAGCGCCGTACGGGCTGCGCTGTTTCTACGTCGCGCGTGTTATTTCGTTACATATTTATGAGCAGCCCGTGTGCGAATGCGTGTTTTGTGTTTGTTTTCTACGCAGCGAATGACTGCTGGAATCACGGAGGCGTTAAAGACTTTGGGTAAAGGGTCCGAGGAAGAGCAAAGAAAGTTAAGTAAAGGTGAGTTTAAAGGGTTTATGAACTTTATTTGTAAGCAGAGCCACTGCTTTCAGGTTTCCTCACGCCCCCTACGTGAGGACGGGATAGGACAAAGCTGTCGCGTTCATCTGTGTTTTGTGCGTTTAAATGCCTCTCTGACACAGGCCGGCGTGTTCGTGTTTCGTGAGGAGCCGCCTTAGTGTTTGCTTTGAGGCGTTTTTTTCTTAAAAAACATTTCCTTTCTTGTCGCAGTATCACGCTTGCGTTCTCCCGCTTGTGTTCTGTAGAGTACGAGAGTAACGGCGTGACTAAGAGCTTTGTCGAGCGAGTGTTTGCCGGCCACATGACCAGCACTGTGATGTGTAAGACGTGCAAGACGGTCTCCGTGGTGACCGAGATGTTCCTCGACCTCTCGCTGCCCGTGACCGACGAGGTACGCTCTTGTATTTTTGTCCAGCCGATGCTGTGGAACCTCTGAATTCAAACTTAACTGGTTCCAGAAAGGGGTCGGGTCGGGTCGGGTCAGGTCAGGTCGGTTCGGGTCGGGTCGGGTCGTCCCTCTTAATTGCACCCTGGATCTTCTTTCTTGAGCTTGAGTCTCGATGAAAATTGACTCCGATTGTGCATTTAGGCTTACAGGAAGAAGAAAGGGGTCCAGACTAAGAAGGCTGAAAGCAGTGAGGGTGGGCGTGGCATTGCCCCTCCTCCGGTTAAAGCTAACGAGGATATGCCGACGGGCGTGGGGAGCAAGTACCAGCAGAAGAAGGCTAAGAAGCAGGCCAAGAAACAGGCTAAGGTACCAAAACGGGACGACTGGCTACAAGGTGGGCTCTGTTAATCCGTTCTAACTGTGTGCCGCACGCTTTTAGGGTCAGAGACGGCAACAGAAACAAGGTGCGAAGATCACCCTGGACTCCCTGACCGACGACAAGACGGACGACTCGCCAGAAACTCCTCCCCCAAAGTCCGGCGAGGGCGAAGTGGAGTCGAGCGTGGGCGTTCCGGGCGAACCGGTGAGCCAGTTGGAGCCTGAAGAAGAAGAAAAAGAGGAGGAGGAGGAAGAAGGAGACGAGCTCCGGAGCTCCGCCTCTAATCGATTCATCGGCCTATCGGAAGACGGTACCGAGCAGGACGAGGACGTGAAGCTAAGCGAACGCGTGAGGGCGCTGTCTCTGTCGTCTGAAGAGCAATGCCGTGAGGAGGCGGAGCCTGAAGTGGAGGAGGAGTCCGGGGCAGAGCCAGAGGAGGAGCCAGACATGCGCATGGTGGTGGTGAATCGGGATCCGGAGGTGGCGTTTTCCACTCTGGCCAGCAGGGAGGCGCCAAACCCGTCCGAATGCTCAGTGGAGTCGAGCCTCTACCAGTTCACCCAGGTGGAGGAGCTAACGAACACAAACAGCCTGCTGTGCGTCACCTGCAGCAAGAGAGTCGGCGACGGTACACACACACACACGCACGCACACACACGCACAAATGTGTCTTGCTGTACTTGAGGAATTTCAATTAAGGACGAAGAATGACAGTGAAGGAAAAAGTTGGCATTATTGCAAAAAAAAAAAAAATCCTGAAAAAAAAGCCGTGAGAGCATGAAAAATCGTCACGGTCGTGCCCCATCTGGCTGGAGGGCACTGATGGGACCTGAACCCGGGTCACCATGTTCAGCCCCCTCCATGCCACCCACTAGGCGTGTCTGACACAAGTGTGTTTGCGATGTAACAGGTGGTAAGAAGAAGGTCTACAGGGAAGCGCTGAAGCAGATTCTCATCTCATCTCCTCCTCCTGTACTGACACTACACCTCAAACGGTTCCAGCAGGTAACACACACACACACACACACACACACACACACACACAAGGATTACCGCTGCTAATTCATGCCACGCCCACCCCTAACCATAAACTGAACCCTAGCACCTTAAGGCAAGACTTTTTGGTTTTTCGAATTTTAAAAAGACCGTCCAGGTTTTCCTATCATTGTAGGGACATTTAGTACTCACAAGTATAGCAAGACAAGGTGTGTGTGTGTGTGTGTGTGTGTGTGTGTGTGTGTGTGTGTGTGTGTGTGTGTGTGTGCGCGCAGGTGGGCTACAGTGTGTGTAAAGTCAACAGACACGTTCAGTTCCCTCAGATGCTGGACCTCGCCCCGTTCTGCTCCACCAGCTGCAGGGTACCACCCCCTCTGTCTGATCATGTTCTCATCATTGATTAATAATGTACTTCCAGATCATGACCCCATTTTGTGGTTTCTGTAGGGGGTAACAGAGGGGCAGGAGCAGGTCCTCTATTCTCTCTACGGCATTGTTGAGCACAGCGGGACCATGCGCTCGGGTCACTACACCGCCTTCGTTAAATCCCGACCTCCCCCCGCGCCGCCTAACGGAGCCGGAGACGAACGTACGTCTGATCCACGACACGAACGCGGCTGCTGTATCAGCGCTCCTGTCGCCTGACGTTTAGTTCTCGTGCAGGTGAAGCGGCGCCCCCCAGAGGTTCCTGGTACCACGTGAGCGACAGCAGCGTGCAGTCGGTTCCCGAGTGCCGGGTGAAGAACTCCCAGGCCTACCTGCTGTTCTACGAGAAGATCTCCTAGAGCGACGGCGGCTGGACCGGGATCTTCAGGGTCAGATCAAATCACGGCTCGTTCCACAGTTCGGATCCACTGGTTGACCGAGGGCATTCTGACATCATCATCATCACCATTATCACACCGAACCAAGAATGGGTAAAGGGAGAGTAAAGCGGATCAAGTTTAGAGAGAAAGCAGTCATCGGTTAAAACTCAGGTGCAGATCTTGACTTTAAACACGTCTCGGCTGGCAAACTGTACTTATTGGTGGGTTTTTTTCTTCTTTTTAAGAAGGATGGTAAGACGGTTTTACAAAGATCAGTTTTATAGAAGAAAAATTAGATATCTAATAAAAATAAAAGCTGACTAAGTCTGTTATTAGAGTCTCTTCATTGTTTCCAGGTCAATCCCAAGTGTGGACAATTAGTGTCATGGTAATTAATGTCCTGTTTCATACTTTTGTATATTATATTAGGTTAGCACTTAAGTTGGTTATTTTAATATTAATGTTCTCTATATATATTTGGCATTGCATTATTTCATTATTGGATGTTTCATTGCCTTTCTAATATTTGAGTCCTAATTTTTTTTTTTTTACTTATAAATAATTAAGGCATATGTAACTTTAGTTGAGTTTTGAGTATTAAAAAAATATTTACTTAACGTAACATGCCAGTTGTTTCTGCGCAAGCGCGTCACAGCAGCATCGCTGAGGCTTGCTCGACAGTCTTTACTGCGCATGCGGGAGTCCTCCAGCATCAACCGGTGCTTTTAGCCGTTAGCGTGTAAAAATGCCAACTGTCGGTGTAAAGCGTGACCTCCTGTTTCAGGCTCTGGGAAGGACGTACAGTAAGTTGATTTACTTCTTTAGTCCTGTAATTATTCTCAGTTTTATAGACCGTTCAAAATGAAACCCTGGCTTGGGGTGTTTAAGCTGTCAGGAGCCGGCGTTAGCTTAGCTTAGCGTAGCTTATCTTATCTTATTGAGGCTGCTTGTAACCGATTAAAACAATCCTATGGCTTTTCTGTGATGTTAACAGTGGCGAATATAAACAGGTATTAAATATATGTTTAGATATGTGACTGAATGCGGAATGGGACAATTAAAAGTCGTTATAGATAAGGTGATGCGGTGATTGCATCAGATCGGACTGAACCATGTTGCAATGATTCACCAACACGGAATAAAAAACGTAGATTTGTGTCATTTTAATGTTTCTATCTCAAACACAAACAACAAAACTACGTTTTATATGCCTACAGAGGATTTTAAGAGCATTATATTATTTGAATCGTTCACTGAAAGGGAGCGAGAGTTCTCGTAAGTCCAGGTTTAAATTATTAATTTATAAAATAAATCAAATAAATTAACTTGATGAAATAAAAAAAAAAATCTGTCATTTTCTGTGTGTTCTATTAATATTTTAAGAAATATTGCAAAATGTTCTAATGTGATCAATATCATTAATCTAATATATTGGTAATATTAATAATGAATTGTGATGTTAATATTGTTTTAGCACTAGTCGTTTTTAAATATAAATGATCATATATTTTATATAAGCTTTAATTTCGATCGTTTAGAACATTTATTATTCTTGTTTTGTTTTGTGTTATGTAATTAAGCGTTTTTGTTTTTAACTGTATAGATGCTTTAATAGTTCTGTTAGTATTTTTACTTTTAATAATTACTTTTAAAATATTTTATAAATTATTTTTAAATATATTATATATATACTTTACTATGTTACTACTATGTTACAAATTTACAATAATGTATTTGATAATTGTACTTGTAATTATTATTAATTAATATTCATTTATATAAATATAAAAAAAGAAAAAAATAATATAATTTTTTAAAATTATAATTTTAAATATTATTTGGATCACAGTTGTAGGGTTTTTGTGTTCATTTAACTTAATTTTAGTGTTATCTATTTGTTTTTCCTTTTATAATATATATATATATATATATATGAAAATTTTTTTTTTTTATTTTTTTTTAAGCAGCCTGGATTGTGCAGTGTTTAGAGTTTGCTGCTGGAAACAATATTGTCAGGAAGGTTGATGATACCTGGGTTCAGTCTGATGTTAAACATGAGGTCTTGCAGCGTGAGTTGAGGGGTTTGTTTACAGAAAAACCCCCAGCTGATGGTGGTGCTTTCCTTGTACCAGTCCCGATCCCAAATAAATCTCAGAGAGGTTTGCACAAACTGGATCATATATGATGATATAATGAAAAACGGCATCGTATTCCTATGTGGTGACTCCTAAAGGAAGCGGATTTATTTCTGTGAATTTAGATACGACAGCGTGTGTCTCGTTTTGTTTAGCCGTTAATGTAAACTCATTCGCTCCGCTCCTGTTCTCATACAGCTGATGAAGAATTCGATGAGCTCTGCTTCGAGTTCGGTCTCGAACTGGATGAGATTGTGAGTGGATCCACACTGATATCTGGCATATACGTCGTTAACCTGCCTTTGAGTTATACACTCTGTGTGTGTGTGTGTGTGTGTGTGTGTGTGTGTGTGTGTGTGTGTGTGTGTGTGTGTGTGTGTGTGT
>JAUZST010052932.1:0-24464 GCA_034779995.1 Parotocinclus haroldoi | reverse complement strand
AAGTCTGTTTTTAGGTGGAGGTAGTGGATGATTGGCTACAGGTGAACTCGTTAGTGTGAAGGGCTTAATTAACCACTTAACGACTCCACTAATCAGCTACTGAGGAAAAAGCTGCTGGTTTAATTACTGTTGCATTTATGCTTTCAAACTACAAACAGTAATCTCCCCTAGAGTCTCTAAAAAGCTGCTTTTTAATCATCATGACGAACCTGAGATGTGAAGATTTACTTGATGTTCAGTTTATTTCTGCTTTAAAACCTCTTAGGCTTCAATAATAATAATAAAAATCTTATAGAGAGGTAATGTATAGAAGTTTAAGTGTTTATTGATTTACTTTTTTTTGTATGATGTAATTTTTCCTTCTTTTCCCCTGCAACGTGAGAAGATTGTATCTGCACTCTAAGATTCAAAACCAGGTTTCTCTGAAGCCTGACACTTGAAGCGAGTGATTTTAACCATGTACCACTTATCTGCTGGAGCTTCACCTTCCCAGGAGTTAAAGAGTTGAGGAGGAGATGGAGATGGAGATGAAGATGAAGATGTTTCCACAGGATTCAACTGTACATCATCACCTTCTACCCCGGTTAGTAGAGCGGTTACTATGAATTTCAGATAAGTAGGCCGTCTCTCTGTTTTGAATTGATTCTTATTCGTATCTGAACCAGAAAGCAAGTTTAAAAATTTAGCACTATGCAATCATAATCAAACAATTAATTATTTAAACATTTTGTATTGTAAAATATTTTATAAACACAGTATTGTTATAAAGTAATTAATTACTTATGAAATGAATTATACACTTTTGTTATTATTATTTTTTATTAAGATTCCTCAGGACTGAATTTAGTCGGCCTGTAGTTTTATAACTGAGTCCAAAACTAGGGATAAGAGAGCGAAGCCAAAGGGCCATCGGCGGAGCGCCCGGACGGCTCAGCGGGCTGAGCGTTCGATCCCCCACGCACAGGGCGGCAGGTTCAAACCCTGATCCCGCCGTCCCGATCGGCCCTCCAAATCCGCTCAGATCGCCGGTTCGATCCTCATGGGCTCTGTCCAACGGGCCGGAAGGGCGTTCCCCCAGTGGGCCAGTCGGCAGGCGGGAGGGTGGGTTGTCGGTCTCTCCCACTGGGTGACCCTGGAGAACGGAGGCAGGGGGTTATGCGGCCGGGAAGGAGGTGGGAGAAGAGGTTTTAAAAGGTAGATGGGTATTGACATTTAATATGAATGACATAATATATGATTCTCCTTAAATAATCATTATTAATGAATTAATCACTCGCCCTAAGGAAAACATTCTTAATGCATCGTTCTCTTTTTGGTAACATTTTAAAATGTAATGCAAATTCATTGTACTCGCTTCGCTTACATTTTATAATGTTAACTCAAGAACAGCACATTAAGAATGTTTTCCTAAGGGGGAGCCATTAATAAGGTCAATCATATATTATGTGGACCTGATTGTTGCTGTGGGATCCCAACCTGAACTTGGATTCGTCGCTATGGACGACACGATCCCAGCAAGTAGCAGTCTCCGTTTCTCGTTCACGCCCCCACAGCAAACGTAGGTGATTGTTCCTGGCCGTCAACGGCGACGTGCACCGCGAGACAGGGGTGTACACGGACTGCATGGTAGACTAGGGAACTAAGGAAGAGGAGTGGGTCGAACAGTCCCTTCCGCTAGTAGTCTGACTGGACCCTCCGGAGGCAGTTCACCGTGTGCACATGCCCTCGCTGGACCGCTGCTGATGGGCCAGAACAGTCTGGATAGCAGGCAATTCCTGGAAGCGACCACCCTGCCCACAGGCACAGGCCAGGAGTGCCCTTGCACGACAGTAGCCCAAAATCAGTATCTGCAAATGAACCTCTACCTTGTTTCCATTTCATGTCCTGTCCCGCTAGAGCGCAGGGGCAAAACAGAAGCCGCCTGTGTCGAATTAATAACCGACTCCTTTGTATGTGGATCTATAAACTTGTTCCTAAAGCAGCCCTCGCTCAGCTCAGTGGGACTTGAGATCTCAGACCTGGAGCCTAAGTAATAATAGTCTACAACGATTATACATGCACATAAAAGCTCCATCAAATAAATCTTTGGTTTTTAATTAAGTTTTCAGCACTCCATTAAATAGTGCAGGGAATTGAACAGTGCAATACGGAGTAATAATTTAAACTGTGTGCTAACTACAGCCAATGCGCTTCGTTTAAATACATAATTCATAAGAAAGTCACTCACTGGCCTCATTTGCTCAGCGAAATAAAAACCCGAGTCGGACACAAAGCAAGACGAGTCCTTTTATGAAGCTGGCCATCAGACGGGAGAGCGGTTGTGTGCCGTCAGAGCTTCCACGTGCGAGGGGCGCCGTGCTCTGTGTTGGACCAAAAGAAAGGTTCCTTGTATTTGCCCCTGCTTGTGAGACAGTCCGGACCGTTACTTATCAGCACAGGTGCGACCCAGGATGCAACGTTGGTGAACGTTGGGGTGAACGGGAGTGAACGTTGGACCCCTCTCAGGTCCCAGCCTAGCAGCATTTGGAACCCCGATCAAATATAATATAAAACGAGTACAGGTACACGCCGTTCAACCTAACCTAAGACACATGTCTTTGGACTGTGGGAGGAAACCGGAGTACCCGGAGTAAACCCACACAGACACAGACAGGACCCAGGCCGCTCCAGCCCGGGATCGTACCCAGGACCTTCTTACTGTGAGGAAGTGGTGCTACCCACCGAGCCCCCGTGCTGCCCGGGGATGATTCATTATGGGATATTTTGCAGTATCCCCCAAATTTTTGTGACCAGTAGCTCTCTCTCTCTCTCTCTCGCTCTCTCTGTTTGAATGACAGAAGACTGGTACGAGTGAACCCTTGCGACACCTGCTGACAGAAAAGAGAATCGCAGTCTTGACAGAGAGAAAGGAAAGTGGTACAGTTTGACCTTTTTGCGTTCGGTTTTCAAGTTTCATGACCAATAACTACCGGACTGTAAAGTGTTATATACTGTACTATACGGTCATATTGCAACACTATGTCTAAAAACTTAAGGCAGTAAACAGTGCGTATTGGTACATATAATACATTAGTAGTTGAACTGTAAGTACGGACTGGACTATTCAATTGGGAAATACTTTTATGACAGTGGGACATTGTCATGAACGGACTGGACGGTAGGCAATCTAACTAAAAGCACTTTATGGTATTGTTGACAATATTGTGCACTCTGGATTATTTAGCTCGAGTGACATCAAGCACGAGGATTACGGGCGACCGATAAGCAAACTCTAGACAGTGTGAAAATCATGGGCAGTGACAGAAATTCTCCAACCAGCCTACCCGGTACGAACGTATGTAATTGCCACGGTCAAAATCACTACGCTCACGTTTTCGCCATTCTCTGTCGACGTGAACCTTGCCATCATTGGGTGCCGCCACGGGACTGGCCGATATCGCGCTTGTGGATTTACGGTTGAATATACGCGCGTAGTGTTTTGCTTTCTTTCTGTGCTTTAATATGAAGGGTATATGCTGCAGTTTGCAAGCAGAGCTGGCAAGGCGTTTGACGATAAACGTCTTCCGCCATTTTCAGGTTGTGCTGATGCATCCATCAAGACCACGTTATTGCCCACTATAGCAAAACTCGCATTCAGGGCATAACCTCCGTTTGTCTCGCTGTCAGCCAACTCCACGAGGGACTTGGATCGTCTCTGGAGGTCGTCCAGCAGTGGCTGGTGTCTAAGGGAATTCAGCTTTTCGGGACCCCCTGCCCGACGCTAATAGGCTGTAGCCTGCTCGCTCCATATGGCAGCAGGCACCGAGGAGATGAATGCGGGCGTGGAAATTAGTTTTTTTTTTTCTTTCCCCCAAACAAACACTCGCCTCCCTGAGCTGACGGGGAAGGACGTGCGATCAACAGAACTCGTACCTGAGTCTCGGGGCGCGCTCTGCGCACCATCTGTTCGGTTGCGGGTTTGACGGTTACCGCTTGTGCTCGATTAGTTCAAGTTAAAGAAGACGTTGTCGAAATCAGACGAGTTCTGAACAGTCCTGTGTGGTTCAAAGTGTGTGTTGTCTATTACGTGTACGTCATTTGGCAGACGCCCTTATCCAGAGCGACAGATACAGTCGGTACTACAGTTACTACAGTTTTCCGGGCAGTTATGGGTTAAGGGCCTTTTGCTCAAGGACCCAACAGTGGAATCTTGGCAGACGAGGGATTTGAACCCTTGACCTTCTGGTTCATAGTGCAATGCCAGGCCGGCACAGTTGTAGAATCAGTTCTATACATTTGCTTGTTTGTTTATTTGGCTTCTTTAACGTTGCTGTCGGCATCAGTGGCCATCCAGCGGCACACACAAGGTTATGTTCCCTACACAAGTTCATCTCATCTTTGGACTGTGGGAGGAAAGCGGAGTAGCCGGAGTAAACCCACGCAGACACGGGGAGGACCCAGGGCGCTCCACCCTGGGATCGAACCCGGGACGTTCTTGCCGTGAGGCAGCGGTGCCGCCCCAGTATATAACTGTAACACGCAACAGTAAATAGATCACAAACAATTCAGTTGAGTTGCAGTAACGAGCCCTTTTTTGACACACAAGCCAAACGCATGTAGAATATCTGGATTTCTCTCAGCCTCGCATTGCATCGGCAGTCTGAGAAGATCAGCCCAGACTGTTTTCGTCCCTGCCAACAGACTCTAGCTCCCCCGAGGGACCGGCAGATGTTCCCAAGCCACCTGAGAGAAAATCCCTCCAGCATGTCCCAGGTCTTCCCTGGACAGTTCCTGAATTTGTACAAGTTACATCGGGTCACAGGTTGACCAGGAGTGACTGTATGTACTGTATCTCAAATAGTTCCCGAGCTGTGCTGCGGGGGGGAGGAGTGGGTCTGGGGGGGGGGTTTGCTAATGGGTCTGACCATTAGGCAACTGGATCAACAGAGTATGTTGAGAAACATGGAGTTCTGTCTACAGTATAAGTGTAGAACTACAAGAACCTAGCGTAAGTGGAACTGATCAAATGGACAGTGAGTGCGGCACGAGGGCGCGTCCCTAATAAAGTGACCTGCGAGTGTAAATCTCTATTACATGTAGTACCTTTTTAAGGTTAGGATGCTCGGTAACTCTTGACCCAAGCTACAAAGGCATTGGGACTTCAAAGATACCCCCTCAAATGGCGCTCTTGCCGAAAGCTCGCGCGTTACGTAGGTGCTGCCTGTTTGAATAGCCTCTGTTTTTCCAACGCCCACAGTCTTGTTCGAATTTTAATCACATGGACTGTTTACCATCCATTTAGCAGTGTATATATATCCTTTGTTATTATCCCGGCTCTGCGTGTTTGCATTCATGCTACTTCCCCCACCCCTCCCGAGTCTCCTCCGCCTGAATTCGTCACTGTTTTTCTCGAGCCGGTGTTAGTCAAAGCTTCTGTTTCGCAAATGACCGTCCTCATCCGAACAGAACAACGACTGGAAATAATTCAGTCCTTTTCACAGACGATTCAGCGCCTATCAGAAACAAAGGAATCTATAAAGTAATTTCAGTCACTCAGTGAAACGGTCAGCCGTGACACTGTCTCATTACTGCAAACACTTTTTGGGGGCGTGCTGTTGCAATGCAGTAACCTCGAAAATGAAAGCAGATCGGCTCGGTTCAAACGAATCTCGGACAGGCTTAACCCATTGGATTTTTTGCCGAACATTGTTTTACTTTATTTCTGTCCGTCTACATCCCCATCCGATCCCATCCGATCCCATCCCATCCGATCCCATCCGATCTCATCCTATCCCATCCGATCCCATCCCATCCCATCCGATCTCATCCCATCCGATCTCATCCCATCCCATCCCATCCCATCCGATCCCATCCCATCCCATCCCATTCCATCCCATTCCATCCCATCCCATAGGTAGGCGAGTTAAAGCACCCGATCCCCATGGTTCATGTTTTTTAATTGGTTAAAATGACCTTCGTAATCACGTCAGCTAAAAGTGAGCAGCAAAGATCTGCCTTTGTTGTGGCTTGGATGCCGGTATGAGAGTCGAGCGACTTTACCTGCAAGGCCGTTCCACCCCGCCAGCCGTAACACCAGCTGGACCAAACTTAAGCCATCTCCTATGGCTTTCTAATTGACCCTCTGCCCTGTGCATTTGTTTTGGTTCCGTTGATGCCGGATGCCGTTGCGTTTACGTACTAAATGACGGTTTTAATGGAGCCATGTTTGGGTTTGGCTCGCCCCCGTCTGTTAGAAGATTTTATCCTGTGTTGCTGGTCACATCCCTCCAAAATAACCCCCCAAAAAGACACCCAGATCTAAGGAACACTGCCATGTGCCATGGAGCTGACTCTCTATTCGCTGGGCCCATGACTTTTGCTCGATACGAACATATGCTTTATTATACCACTCAAATCAAACGGCCTCACCAGAAAAGGGATAGAAACCAAAGCTCAGTTGGCAGAGCAATGATTTCTAAACCCGAGACTCCCTGGTTTATATGAGGCTTCCATTTAGAAAACTGGTGGTGAACTGGACCGGTAAACTTCTGCCTGAAGGTCAAGACGGTCTTCCTTCCACTTTCTGAGTCTCAGGTTTCCTTAGGCCAAGAGGAGCCTGCTTTTTCAGACTAGCCCAGTCTGCACCTTTACGTTTGCAGTCATGAGTTTTTGGGGATCGGCCGAGAGAACGACAGGATAAGAAGCAGGAATTAGGTTCTCGTGCAGGGCTGAGGTATTCTTCGGTCTGTTGGTGCCTCAGAGGAGAGCATCCCAAAAGGATGAACCTGGTCAGAACGCTCTCGGGCTGCTCCAGGCAGGTGAGCAGGACCCTTAACCTTAGTCCGTTCGCATCAGTAGCAAGTTGCCTGCGATGTGAGAATCAGTCGGTAGCGCACATGTTCCCGGTGTGCTGAGCCCATCTGTCTCTGGTAAAGAGAGGTCTGTAGGTTGAGTTGCATTGCGAGTCCACTGGGGTTCCCTGGCACACTGGCGTCCAGTGGTGTTGCTTCCTGTAAGTCTGGCCGGGCCGCTGTGTGGTTTCCTGCCACGGTGAAGTTTGTGGTGATTGCTCACACTGGCAAGTCAGACTGTTATTGCGCTCTGTGCGGTTTCTCAATAAGTCAATGTGTCGGACTCTCAGAGCTCCTTCGGGTCAGAGGCGCTACTAGGACGTCGACCAGCATGAGGGTTTTTCCCGTTTGTTTACAAGGGTATATGATTAAAGTCTGATGCTGTCCCGAAGCTTCCAAGCAGTGCGTTTTGGATGACCACTAATGCACCTCAGGTCCGTCGGTGTAGTGGATGTAAACGACCTCTGTCCGAATTCGGAGCCATGCTATCAGCATTCAAATGAAATGAATACGCAAGGTTCGTCCAAAAAAAAAAAAAAAAAAACCCTAGACATTTCTCAGCTTCTGCCTCCCCTGGTTCCGTCCACACTTGTTGCTAAAGAGCGCGCGCTGTCCCCGGCCGATAATGAGCTATGTCATGAACGCCCGTTCCACGCACCTTGGCTGTCTTTGAGACTTGCAGATAAAGATCTATCAACGTCAAGAAGGGTGGCAGCGGCAGTTTAAGCCCTCGGAGACCGAGGCCTCTATCATTTAATTACATCTGGGTCAGTATTCGTGTGGAGTGCCTAATCTTCTCTGTGGACAATGTTCTTCTTGTTAGTGTGCCTTGTATGTATTATTGAGAAAGGATATAGCTGGAGTGATGGAACGTGATTGGGAGCCATTCAGGGAACTTAACGCCTCATACTTCATTGAGATCCGAGGGGGGGAAAGCAATCACGGTGCACTATGCAAGCATATATCCTCCTCCTGTTAGCTCAGTATAAAATTACTTCTTGTGTACACCTCATTAAAAGGGTGTCGCTACCTTGCTGAACAGTTTTTCTTTCGTTTTTTTTTTTTTTTTTTTTTTCCTTTACAAAAGCACAGGCGCCCATTTGGAGGCGGCTGCTATACCGGCTCACACACTGTTCCGGTGTCGGAGCTAGAACGCATCTGTGTAATACCGGGGTACTTCACTTGTGCCCCAAATTGACAAAAAGTGGGCTTCCTTTCTGTGACGGCTGCCAAAAAGTTTACAGCAGCAGCGTCAGGGTATGCTCTAACGTCAAGGTTTCTTTATACGACCACGAAGGGACCGAGCCGCAAACGGTCCCTCGTAGCCACGATGATTTCTCCTGTAGCTAATTATTCACTGCGCCCTTGTGCAGGTTTCCCTGGCATGCACCAAACCCAGAATCTTCTGTTGGGCTGCCAGATGGCAAAGTGTATCCCATCACTCAAAGAAAACATTTCCACTCCAGGCTGCTGCTTTGTGTTGAGCATGGCGATCTTATGTGTGGCTGCTCAGCCATAGAAAACAATTCCCAAGGCTCTTCTGCTGGATGTAGGAGCGAGTGTCGCAAACAAGGACATTATTCACGAATTAAGGAATTGGTGCATTATATGCGTCAAGTGCGCGTGTGTAGGGCTTCAAGACCAAACCAGAGCGATGAATTGTTGGCCCCTCGTCACCGTCAACCACCATGAGAGTGATCGATCGATCGGTCGGTTTTCAGAAAAGGGGACTGTAGCCTGTACAGACTGTGGGACCGTGGTAGCCTAGCGGTTCAGGCACTGGACTCTGGACCTGATGTTGAAGTCCTATGTTCAAATCCCACCTCTGCCAAGCTGCCACAGTTGGGTCCTTGAGCAAGGCCCTCAACCCGCCATTGCTTGAACTGTAAAAATATATCAGTTGCAAGACGCTCTGGATAAGGGCGTCACCTATTTGGCGTAAACGTAAGAAAAGGCAATGAGTAAAACGATGCACAATCAATTAGATTGATTTCAGTTTACAGGAAAAAACGATTGAAGACTAAAGTGAAAAATTGACAACGCTTGGCAAATAAAAGGCTTTTATTTTGAAGAGGTGAGTTTCAATTCCAGATTTGAAACGAGGGAAATGTGTACCGAGCTTTAAACGCGGCTCATCCACTCCCCGGTTGGTTTATGAACGCTAGCGCCTGTTGATGATCAGTAAGCCTCAGATTCTGTTTTCTTACTGCCACTTAGTCAGCTAAATAGCCCAGTGCTAATGAGGGAGTAGGGTTACTAAACAGGGGGTAGGGCTCCGTTTCAGCTGGGGAGATCTTCGCAGTGAGCGCTGTGCGAAATGCATGCAAGGACAACTTGAATCAATTTAAGCCCAGTAAAACGGCACGAGGCCGCTAAACGTGCTTGATGTGGCAAAAAAAAGTTTTAGGCTAAATCCAGCGAGAGCGCGGAGCCAGGCACAAGCCGGCAGTACGATTATTTAGCAATGAAGTAGCTTCCATTAGAAGAAAAGTCGAACAAAAATGTTTGTGTATTCGTAGACAGAAAGAAATCGGCCGGTATCGGAATCAGCCGGTCATGTGCTCTAGCCCGCGTTGCCTTTTCTGGAATATTAGAATTGTTAGAACATTATATAACAGTCTCAGAATATTCTAGCCTCGCTTTCCGTACTGAAGGAAAAGCTCTTTGACGTCATATCCTGTTGTCTTCATACTGGGTCAAAGTCACATCTTTTAACTTTGTTCTTTTAAGTTTTTTTTTTTTTTTTTTTTTTTTTTTTTAAAGAAAAAACTGCTGTCAGTTTTCTCTGCGTATCGAAGGCTGCATATATAATTCGTAAGTACTGGTTGACACCGAGGTATGCACCCGAACGTGCGGCCCCGACGGGCAAACCTTGTAGCAGATGGGCTACAGCAGCAGAAAAGCACACCTGTTGGCTCAGAACAATCAAAAATGGACAACAGGAGATTGGAAAAAAGGTTTCCAGGCCTGACGGGTCTGTTTGTAGGATCAGAATTTGGTGCAAACAACAAGAAAACGTGGATCCTCCCCGGCTTTTATGAACTGCCCAGGAGGTGTCAATGACGTGGGGGACATATATTGGACCCCTTAATACCGATCGAGCATTGTTTAAATACCACAGCCTACCTGAGTATTTAGTACTGCATTACAGTACAGTGCATGACCTTCTGACGTCACCAAGCTCAAATCATCCCAAGCTGGTTATTGAACATGACGACGAGATCTTTGCTACGTGCACCGGACTGGGCAGCTTCCCTGGTGATCCGCTAGATCTTTCACAGCTCCACGCACTCCAACTGGAGTGAACTGTGCTTCCCGTAGAGGTTTTTGTTGGGAAAATCGGCCTCTAATTTGACCGGCTGCACCCAAGACCTCATGTTTAGTGCGGGTAAAGAAGCAGAGAGTTGCCGTGGCTACTTTTTAGTATGAACTTAATACTCTAAAATTTCATTTGGGATTTATTCTCCTGAGATCACTTCATGGTTTAATTGCGACTCGGGGAAATGCTCTTTCCAATGTTTATGTCATAGACATATAGAATTGTGCTTTGGAGGCGAGAGCCAGCATTTCCGGAGGACCTGGTTCAAGGTCTGGCGGTGGCCATCCAGGGAGCACTCACGCTGCATGTTTATTGGATTGGTACAGACTTTGGAAGTCGCTGCGCTGTTGCGCTCTCCAGGCCGATCCATCAGGCTCTTGAAATGGATTTGAGGCATGCAGGCCTCTCATCGTTCCAGTATAATCACTTCACATGGAGTTGTTTTCTCCCAGTGATGAAAGCACCTCATCAGATTGAAGTATGTCCTGCCTGAAATCTGACCGAGCATTCAAGTCCCGGTCGTTCTCGGAAACAAATTGCCCGCGCTCTGTGAAAGGGTCGTCAGGCTCAGACTCGGGCTCGGACCTCTGATGAATCCGAGCGGCCTGGATATACGGCGGCCATTTTTAGCCATTCGAGGCAGAGAAACGTACCTCATGTGCAAGCTTTCGACTTGGGTGATCTTTTCGATAGGAGCACCATTAACCGTTCGGCTCCAAATTGATGACATCCGCATGGCTGACGTCCCGTAGTTGACTCGGGATGAGGACGTGCATGGGCTCCCCTCTGCCCGCTGGCTCCCAAATCAATAGCCTTTTTCTTCAATTAGGACTCACTGATTGATCGTGCGGGTTGGATCCCGGCCATGCTTCACCGATCCTCGCCTCCATCCTAGGCATGTGCGGATTTGCGTCCCGCTCAGGAGGGCGCGCGCACGTACCCACACCCTCGCGTTCGGCACGGAGGAGTCCTTAGGCGGTCAAGAGCAAAGCTCGGGTTATGTGGAGAGTCATCAGTGGAGTGAGAGCAAGCATCAATCGGGGTTTGGGGCTGATCGGTTTCCACCCGCTCGGGAAGTGGGGTTGTATGGATGCTCGAAATCTACTTCGATCAGTTTATTTAGTCTCAACTAAAGAGTCCAGATCTGAGATTTTAACCTGTGTGAACATAATAATCCAGTTCAAGAGCCGGTGGTATTGACAGGCATGGTTTCTTGCACCCTCTCAGCCCCTGATACCAATTGAACATCATTTTAAATGGCGTAGCTGATTTCCAGTATCGTTGCTGCCTGTGGTCGTCCCTTTGTCGCCGTTGGCTCAGGTAACCTCAGGCTGGTTCCGCGAGAAGGACGGGGAGTTCAGCGCTTCAGTGTTCTCAGCTGTCAGTAGATCTGAACCCAACAAGCAGATCTTGCCAATTTCCTCAAGTCACGGGTAAACGAGGCTTTTTGCACCCTCAGACAGTTCTGGGAGTTTCCTCCGACTGCGGCTTCCTGTTCCTGTGCTATGCGCCCATGTTTCTCGCCACTCGCCGCTCACGTCTGCTTTATTTTGAGAACTCCAATTAATGAGCGACTGATAGTCCGCTGCGAGTCTGCTCAAACCGTGCTCTTAAATTACAAAAGGCAGAATTGCCTCCCTCCGCGCCTCTGCACTTCTGCAGGATCCTCCGCCGATAATTGTCACTCGCATTCCCTTGCGTACAAAAGTGCGCACAATGAAGCGTAATTTTGCTTTGTGCCGATTGAACAAAGTAGCTCTGGTCTAACCCAGTTTGGAAAGTGCTCTAATTACGTTCTGTGAGTTTGGAGAGCCAGATCCTGTTTGCCAATTAAAATATAAGCATCTACTTTCCGCTGTTCTACTTAGAATGAATAGAACCATCTCAGTTAAACGCTAACAATATTAAAACACGGGACATCGTCAAACCGCAAGGGGTCGGCAGTCTGGTGCAATTTAGCGAGTAATGGATAGGAGGCGAAAAAGAAAAACACTTAATCTATTGGCGAACTGCTAACGGAAGGGAGCGTCCATTATTCAAAAATTCACCGAACCTATCTAAAACAATTTGATAAGGGGTTACGACTATAGCCTGTGGTACTCTTATAGAGCCCCAATGAGGGACCATCCATGGAGCACTTTCTCCTACGCCCGACGAATAGACTTTGAACTTAGTTAATTCACTTAACGCAACTTAAACACCGAATCAGAACCATCTGCACTGCTTATATTAGCGCAGAACGCTATTGCAGGTGGCTACAAGGGTAAAATGGCAGTTCTGGTTTGGGAAGGACATGTCTGATGTCCTTTTAGCAGCTTATCATGGCAGTCACGGTGGACAGAAGGATGCGTTCAGAATGATGGATGCTCTGTGACTGTGTTTTTCACTCGCTTTACATTTACACCCGGGTCAAGCTTGAGCTCGGTAGAGAAAACTGCTCTGTGAAATGTCTCTTAAGATCTGAAGAGCCATGGAAGGAGACAGATGACCAAACTGCAAGGTCAAGCATTTTTAATGCAGGGAGCAGGCTTTTTGTGCCGGGCGTCTCTGTATTTACTTTGCTCTTCTCTGGCCCGAGGCTTGATTAAGGAGCAATGCCTAGGCCCAGGGGAGCTGTGTTTACAGATGGAGATAATTACCTGGACTGAGACAGGCCAATCTGTGATGCAATACCTTGGGGGTGTGCGGTGGAAAATCTTTAAAGAAAAAAAAAAAAAACCTGGCCGGCGGAGAGGGTATCGACTCTCGAAGGGAGACAGCGTGAGGTGCCGAGCTGGTGGAGGACCGAACATTTCATCACAGGGTGTGGCCTCTGAGCAACAGTGGAAAAAAGCTTTTTGATTTTGACAAAACAGTTTGTAAATATTGGAACAATGCAGTCTTATACTAAGCACCATGGAGTACAGTTAGAATAGGTCGATGTCAGGTCATGGCTAAGGTACTAGATCATTGAACGGAAGGTCCAGGGTTCAAAGCATAGCATTAAAGCTGCCACTGTTGGGTAACAAGTGCTTAGGTTGGATTGGATTGGATTGGATTGGTAGTAAGTTCCCTGGTTAAAGGTCTAAAAGTAAGGGTTCTAATGCAATGGTCATCGTGTGAATGAGGGCATAAAAAATGGAATATTTAACGGACCAGTTTTGCCATTGCGCCCTCGTTCATTTCATTTTCATAAACATCGTTTTTGTTGCTTTAGCCCAGGGTTACGATCCAATAAATATTACGAATTAGGGGGCCAGTAGTTTTATTGGGTACTAGATTCGTTCGCCAATAATCAATATGTGATTACATAGATAGATACTCATAGATAAATGACTCAAAGATAATGACTAAAGGGACTGCGGTGGCCTTGTGGTTAAGATACTGGACTATGGACCAGAAGGCCCAGGTTTCAAATTCCACCTCCGACCACAGTTGAGACCCTGAGCAAGACCCTCGAACCACAATCTCTTGGATTTGTAAGGCTGCTAAATGACATGAATGTAAATAACGGCTCCAAAACAATACTTACATTACAGTCTCATTAAAGGTTCGAATACAGAGCAGCCTTTGAGTAAATGTAAATGTGCATTGAAATCGGTATGAAATTGGATGCCGAAGGCCAGTACCACCAGAGCGTATGAAGCCATCAAAAGGCACTGACAGGGAGCCAGATGTCCACTGTTGGAAACAGCTTGGCCCGCCTTGGCCTCTAATTACGCTCAGACTGTAATGGCTGCAGGGCCCCATTTGTAGATGCTATCAGAGGCGACAACTAACAGGAGCGGAGACACTTTTAATTAAAAGGTGCTACAAGCAGGATGGTTGAGACATTAATATAAAGTCCTGTCCGTGTCTGAGGCTGATTTGCTTCCGTGGAAGTAACGTCAGAACTGAAGAGAGCGGTTGGAATAGATTGATTTCGCACCGGTGCGGTGCCCTCTGTTGGTCCGTGGAGAGTTTACTTACTGGCAATATTTACATTTACATGTCATTCATGTCATTTAGGAGACGCCCTTATCCAGAGCGACGTACAACTCATACGGTCTTCCAGTCCAAGCAATGGTGGCTTAAGGGCCTTGCTCGGGGACCCAATCGCGCTAGCTTGGCAGAGGCCGGATTTGAACCCTGGACCTTCTGGTCCATAGTATAAGTACCTTAACCACTAGGCCACCACAGTCCCTAATATCATTTGAGCCTGTGATACAGTCAGTGGAGCATCGATGCCATGCTATAACCTATGAGTCCATGACTATTTCAATATAGTAGCGGCACAGTTAGCAGTGCACTGGCTGTCATTGGCTGAGCATCATATGTCAAACTAATAGATAAACCCACCGTGATACAAACTGGCAAATGGCACCACGAGCCGGAAAATAAATAAATAAATAAATCAATCGTAATTTGTTCGGAACAACATGGCGTGTCGATACACAATTAGCGGCGACGGTTCCTGCCGTTTCGAGGCTTTCGTTTTAGAAGCCGCAGCTAGTCAGGACCTGAGTTTGAACTCGAATGTCAACTGGGTAGAGGGCTGGCGAGCCATCCGGGGAACAGCGCGGGACAGCGTAACCCCAAAACGTGCACAGAGTCTCTGTTTGTTTGTTTGTTTGCGATAACGGTTAGCACTCCCGGTTCGCCCCAGTTTTCTTAGCCATCAAGTTCGAGGAGGATTTACCGTCTTTCAGAATGGATGTGCTATATGGTTTGTTTCTCTCGGCTCCCTCCGAGTGGCCACGTAAACATCGCTTTGACAGATCAGCCGAGCAGATAAGCGCATGATAAAGGCGAGTAAACGCGGCCCTGACTGATCTGGAGCACAGAACGGATTCGCCAACCTTACCGACCGCGGTTATATAACCTGTTTTAACCATTTCACGCCCACGTCTTACCTCTCTTTCCCACCCTTATCCAGAGCCAAGACTAATAATGAGGCATGTTTTCTTGCACCCTTCCAGCCCCCGAAACCAGCGAACATCATCTGAAGGGCGTAGTCGATTTACAGTGTTGCTGCCACAATTGCTGCCTTGTCGCCACGCTGTATTTCCTCTCCGTTCTCTCAAATAAACTCAGACTGGTTCCGCAAGAACCAACGGTCACACACTAAGGGCCGCTTTCGGAGACTCCAATTAACCTAACACCCATGTCTTTGGGCTGTGGGAGGAACCCGGAGTACCCGGAGTAAACCCACGCAGACACGGGGAGGACGCGCAGACTCCACACAGAAAGGACCCAGGCCGCTCCGCCCTGGGATCGAACCCGGGACCTTCTCGCTGTGAGGCAGCGCTGCCGCCCCGCCGAGCCCCCCGTGGTGCCCTGATGCATAAACTGCTGGGTAAATTGATTGATTGATTGATATTGATTCTACGCTCTCGGCCGTCACACAGTGACGAATTCAGAGGAAGCACCGTTTAATACGGACGTAACTGTGCGCTTAAACCCTTACCGAGCGATCTGGAAAATATTCTACTTCTTGGCATTAAATATTGAGATGCAGGTTCACGGACACAGCTGCATTTTTCATGGACTTAAAATGAAAAAAAAAAACCAGGAAATTCCAAATGTCCGTCTGCACAGACCGCGATGTGCGCTGTTGCACTTTTTTTTTTTTTTTTTTTTTTTTAATACGCCTGAAACCTGGCTTCATTATTGATGAATATAAACTGGTGCTAGCTGACCTTGTGAAGAATGTCAGTATATTTCATGCCTGTATTCCTGCAGAACAGCTTGACCCGTTTGGCCTTCCAGACTTTAACGCTGAAGTGCAAAAGCTGAAAATGTCAGGGGGGGCATTTAGTATGCCGTGATTTATGGTTTCAGCCATGAACCACTAATAGTAGGTTAGATCGAACGGAAGCCTTTATTCCGCCGCTACACCATCTGATTCTCCATTCTTGCAGTTCCGGGTGTTGGGGTAGCACACGGTCATCTCATTTCTTATGTGCATCCCTAATTGTCATAGTCGCAGCCTTGTCAAGTCAGTCGTCAGCTTTTGTGTGGCACGTTATTGAAGTGGGGCGGGGCGGCACCGCTGCCTCACAGCGAGAAGGTCCCGGGTTCGATCCCGGGGCGGAGCGGCCCGGGTCCTTTCTGTGTGTACTCTGCACGTCCTCCCCGTGTCTGCGTGGGTTTACTCCGGGTGCTCCCGTTTCCTCCCACAGTCCAAAGACGGGTCGTTCGGTCGCTCTAACCCGGCGACGATACGAGGGCGTAATGGCCTGCCCGCCTGGCCAGCGGGGTGGCGTTGAATGATGCCTGAACACCGCCTACGAGGCGTCTGACAGACTGGCTTTTTACAACGGAGCGTCGTCTCAAAGCAGCTTAACAATCTTATACGATCTTAAAAGGCCGATCCCAAACTGAGCGAGCCCAGGGCGACAGCGGCAAGGAAAAAAACTCCCTGAAAGTAGAAGGAAGGAACCTCGGGAGGAACCGAGCCTCAAAATGGGACCCTCCATGGGCGGCCCAGATGTTAATTAAGTAAAACCTTAAGCAAAATAGGCTAAAGTAAAAGTAAAATTAAGTAAGTAACATAATTACAATCAATAACAATGTTTAAGTTGGCAATAAAATAAGTAACAAAATAGATTTTTAAATCAGCCCTCAGTGGGAGGTCCTTGGAGGCACATCGTCTGCGTGGGTTTACTCCGGGTACTCCGCTTTCCTCCCACAGTCCACAGACATGCATGCTAGGTTCATTGGTGTCTCTAAAGTGGCCCTAAGTGTGTGAATGTGTCCACACACGTGCGTGTGTGCGTTCTCTACGACGGATTGGCGTCCCGTTTGAGGTTGTTACCTGCCCTTGCGTCCAGAGTTGGATTGATGGACGTTTCTCTCTCTGAGAAAACTCTTAAAAAAAAAAAACAAAAAAAAAAAGGAAAAGATCACCTTCCCTCGCTCTCCCGAACGGCGCCTGCTCTGATCAAATCACGCCGTCGCTGTTTTGCATTGTTTTCATGTTCCATTGGACTCTTTTGCATGCGAGTGCTGCTGCATTATTTATACAACCGCAGGTTTTAAAATACTCGCAGAGATGAGAAGAATATTAATAGCGAGCCCTGTGGGTGCTCTGGAATCTAATGAATCTGATTATTTACTTTGCTCAGTCAATTAGCCTCATGTGATACAGTGTATGCGCATTAAAAAAAAATAAAATAAAAAAATCTCTTAGATTGTGTTAAACTTCAACGGGTAAACGCGCTCGAACAGCACGCTGGAGCCACCTCGAGAAACAACCCGGCCTCCCGTGCTCCCCTAAAAACGCTGAACGCTCACCCGCGCTCGGGAGGTGATGCTAACGTCGCTAATGGTGACGTTTGAAAGCTTCGCTCCCATCACAGGGTCTGTATCACTGTCTGTGTCGACCGAGGACTCCACACTAGAAAGCACTGGTTCTGTGTGGCGTATTAAAATGCCCCCCCCTGCCCCCCCCCCCCATTTTTTTTTTTTTTTCTGGAGCCGAGAGCAAAAAGCAAAATGCCTGGCCGATAAATCCGTCGCGCCAAACGTTCCGCAAAGTGATGTGCAAAAAGCTTTTTCTTGTCGCCACCTTGGAGACAAGGCTCCCACCAGTGAGAACATGAGGGGTGCTGTCTCTAACGCCGTTCGACCCACATCTTGGAGCCGCTCCACCTTGCCGGCAGAACCTTACTTGTCGGGCTTGTACTCGTACCGACCCAAATAAATGCATTTTATTCCAGGATAAAGGCAACCTTGAGGTGAAAATTTTATTTTTTTTTGGAACCATGGCCAGATCTGTGCCTTGTCACAATTTTTGTCTCCGAGCTCCTCGGAGCAGTTCCTTCGACCTCCTGATTCTCGTTTGCCTTGACATGCACCGTCCAAGTCCAACCGGTTAAACACAGCTGGACTCCAGTGAAGGAGTGGAACCATCTCGGAGAAGGATAGCGATAAATGGGCAGCTTGTGGGTTAGATGCGAGCGCCGCAGCACAAAGGGTCTGAATGCTTAGACTGGTCCTGCGTTCTGTTCTGTTTTGTTCTGGGACGCGGAGTGTACGTTGACGAGAAATAAAACGTGCTTATTTGATTTGAGCAAATGGCTGCAATGAACCGAAGAGTGAAAAAAAGGGAGTGAAACAAAGAGTGAAGGAAAGGGCTCTGAATGCTTTCCGCTGGAAGTGCTGGTAAAGAAGAAGAGGGCAGGCAGAAGCTTCTTTAGTCGTAACGTGGTGTGTTTTTATATATATATATATATAATGTCTTTGCTTAACCAAGTGATAACGAACTACGCGAAAGGCCGGGAAGCTTGCAGGGAGAACTTTATGGACGCCGCTGTCAGGGACGCTTAGATTAGTCTTCGATAAATACGTTTAGCCGCATACAGAGGAACCTCATTTTACACCATTAAGTCCTTCGTGCGTTTCTTTCTACAATTAAAACTAAATACAGAGCCTTTGCATGGAAAACCGATCAAACCCTCCTGCACAAAGCAAACGTTAGGCACGTCCTTATAATAACGCTATTTAGAACGTTTCATCCAATGTGTGCCGGAGCTAAAGACGAATCAGGAGGACCTTTATTAGCTCTTCCGAAAAAAAAAAAAAAAAAAAAAAAGCTTTGTGTAGCAGTGCAATAGGCCTGGGGCCCCGGGAACGATATATACGTTTTACAGGGATAAACACCAGATTTTGACACCAGACCCTTTTGTCGTGGTTGGGGACTACATTCCGCCTCCACCGTCGTAAATAACGGGAATCCATGCCCATGTTAAATTACAAAGGCCTGCCTGGCAGTTCCGAACAGATGGCTCCTAAAGGCCAAACCTCCCAACGCTAAGGCAGTCATTTATTTTTGTTTTGCATTTCGAAAACGAGTGCCGTCGTAGACGCCCAACGAAACGAACGTCCGCCCGTCAGCCTTATGCCGAGCACAAAGCCTGCCGCTTTTCCACGACTCGTGTTTTTTGGGGCGATTTAGGAAATGTGCATTTTCGTAGTGTGAAAGCCTTCCGAAAAAGATCTGGACAGGCGGAAAAAAATACGCACAGAGTCCAACATACATATTTGACTTTTTAAAAATATTGCTTCCGCCTTTTTTCGGTCAGAGAACTGTAAAAAAAAAAAAATTGCCGGGACGCACCGTCCAAAAAAGGGCTGACGTTTCCGGCCGTTTGTCAGACGGAGTGGAGGGTGAAAATTTTCTTGGAGATTGGTGGCACTCCACAGGAACGTGACGCGACACCCTGACGAACGGGTGCTGGCCCAAATCAACTCTCGCATCTGCGTTCATTCAGGTTACATCGATCGAAATTGCGGCTGTTCGGCCATTTTTCTTGGAAGGCTCCTGTGGTTTATTGAACAATTCAAACAAGTTGGTTTGCCGTGCATATTGTGGAGCGGGGAAAGAAAAACAAACGTGTACGAGCGATCGTTCGTGAATGATTTATAGCACTCTGGATGATCCTGAATTAAAATATTTTTTTTCTTTTTGGTAAATCGTGTTCCTTGGGAAAAGGGAGCGGGCCAGGTGCTGGAACATATGGTCTGTTCCCAAGCTCGAAATGCAAATCGTTGGAGCTGGTGGAGATCCAGCACGAGCTTGCGGCATCGCAGAAATGCCACTTTCGAAGAATCGATCCTAAGTCCAAGCTACGTTGTGGCCCGTCCGCCTCAAGCTCGATGCTTTTTCTGCCGACCACAGCTGTACGTCCTACCGGTTCGGTTATCGTCTCTTGGTCTCCCCCTCAGAACTGGTGCTCACTGGATGTTTTTCCTTAATTGCACCGTTCTGAGGAATCCTTTCACGGTCACAAACACTGTGCTCAGATTTTCCGCCGCCCTGTACTTGCGCTAAGAAGTCCAACTAGATGGTGAGGGCATAAAACGATATGCTGTTAGAGCCAAATGTTTTGTAGTGAAAAGCGTGTCTGTTATATAAAAGCAATTTGGAAGGTAATTGCAGGCTGAAAACTAGCGTAACAAACGGTGCATAATGGAATGAGTTCGGTAAGATCACGGTGGCCAAATTTCAAGGAAAAACAGAAGTAATTGTCCATCATTCGAAACCGGCCATGACGCAGTTATTCTTCGTAGCAGAGTTTGAAATGTACAGAAAAATTAAGAAAAAAAGGCTCTCAAGACAAGCAGCAACCATAACCTAATAAGCTCGACCTTAACTGACGGACAGAATTGGGGCAAGGTCAAAAAAAATCCAACCTGGCCGCTTGAGCACCAGAACATTTTGAACTTTTTTGATTTGGGGGGAATTTGTACGATCTTTACAAGGGCCCTGCTCAAGGACCCAACTGTGGCAACTTGGCAGAGGTGGGATTTGAACCCTGGACCTTCTGGTCCAGAGTCCAGTACCTTAACCGCCAGGCTACCACAGTCCCACAGTCCCACTTTTGTCCCAAAAGTTACACTCGACGTTCGTATCGCACCTCGCCTGAGGTCTCTTAGAGATGCTTGTGTTTTCTGTAAGAAATGAAATGAAACAAAATGGTGTGTCCGGAATGAGAGGAAAATGTTTTGGACCGTTCAGGCGGGCGAGTGGACAGTCAGGAAGCTGAGTCGCCGAATCGTTTCAGGTCTGTCTCTCCACTGACAGTTTAGGCTGGACGCTTAAGACGTGAAGCAAGATAAAGCCCAGTAGAAACGAGTCGAATTTATACATTCACATCTCGGTGGGCCTGATATTTGTGACTTTTAATTCCCAGCCTCATCAGGATGCCACTCGCGCTCCCCTTTGCTGTTTGAGTTGTCTTGAATTGTTCATTTGGTGTCGCTGTCGGCATCAGTGGCCATTTCAGCGACGCACACACGAGGTTATATTTATACACACACACACACACACACACAAGGTTGTCTCAAGACTAGTCATATATATATATATATATATATATATAGTCAAGTCAATGCCAATTTAGACTAATCAATTAACCTGGATTTACTGTACGAGGAAACCCGAGTACCAGGAGTAAACCCACATAAAAGAAAAAGGGAGGAAATGCAGACAGAAAGGACCAAGGCCGCTTCCTCTTACTGCATCTAAGACTCTATATCCTAAGTTTGCCACCATTTTTTCTAACCTGTTGACTTTTTTGTCTGATTTGTACCACATTTACCAGACATTGCCATCCAGAGTGACTTACAGCAGTCTTACAGTAGTACGCCCCAAGCAGCCGAAGGCTCTACGGGGTCAGCACCTTGACTGTTGCTCCACCACAGTCCCAAATCAACGGTCCCAAATCCTCCTGATCGGTTCTCCTGTTAGTTCTTATCCCGAGCAGAACTCAGAACGCCACCGCGTATTTTTCGTCGTTTCGGTCCGAAAACGAGCATGTGGTTCTCTGTTTGACGCGTTGCTTGTGTTCCAGGTTTGCCAGGAGTCTGAACGCTGTGAAAACTGCCCGTCGTTTCACCTCAGGGGAACATTGTTCAGCAGGGAGGCATAGCTGACTGGGCGTAGCAGGTAACTGGAATAAAGTCAACCATGCTGCGGAACACGAGCGATATTATTACCGACTTTTTACCGTGTTTTACATCGCCGTTGGCCCGCACGGCCAACGCTCAAGACTCGGGGACGATGGACGCTTAACGTCATCCCCTTTTCGGTTAATCAATAGGTCATGACCCGAGTTCCCTTTCCCACTTGCGTTTAATTTCCCCACTTATGGGTTTGCACCATAATAAATCAAAGAGACAAACCCTAGACAATAGGGTCGCTTTGAAATGGAACGCTTGCATGGCTGATTAGGAGCCGATAGCCCCTTCAGGACCTAACGAAGACAGACCTTGCCTTGTTTCAGCAGAGCTTCTTAGGTCTTCAGAATAAAGCACAAACAGATGGAATATGAGATTAAAGAAAAAAATATCACCCAAAACCTTAAGGGAAGGGGAAGGGGATGGGGAAGGGGGGGGGGTGTGTGTTGAGAAATCAGCGTCTGCGCGCGGGGAGACGCTTCAAAAACAGCGGCGTATCCTCTGCTGTGTTCTCGAGCACATCATCCCAATTCCAGGCTAATGAAATTCATATTCATTCCGTCCTCCTATCCGTGCTAATCAGACGTGCCGCCGCTCTATTTGTCACCTGATGAAAGGGACCTGCTGGGCCGTATTCACGGCAGCACTTTATGTTTTCGTCTGCCGACCCCTTCTATCCTGTCTTCTAACCACGTCGTCGTTCTTGATTTAGGCTGTTAGGCAAAGATGGTGAGTGCATAACCAGAAAGGGCAGTGTGATTAGACTCGTAGCATACTAAGCCTGGCTTTTATAGCATAATCCTTGGCCCTATATATATATATATATATATATATATAAATAAGGGCGGCACGGGGGCTTGGTGGGCGGCACTCCTGCCTCACTAGCAAGAAGGTCCTGGGTTCAATCCCAGGGTGGAGCGGCCTGGGCGCTTTCTGCATGTCTGTGTGGGTTTACTCCAGGCTCCTCCCACAGTCCAAAGACATGCGTCGCCTGTAAAGTGGCCCTTGGTGTGTGACTGCGTGCGTCACTGCGCGTGTGCCTTACAACGGATTGGCGCCCTGTCCAGGGTTGTTCCTGCCCTTGTGCCCAGACTTGCCGGGTGGGCACCGGCTGACCGCGACCCCTCGTGGATTAAGTGGAAGATAATGGATGGATGGATGGGATATATATTCGGTTTGAATTCGCTGTCATCGTGACCCCGAGCACATTTTTGTTTTACATTTACTGCATTTAGGAGACGCCCCGTATCCAGGGCGACTTACAACTCATAGTCTTACAATCCAAACAATTGTGGGTTAAGGGCCTTAAGGGCCTTAAGGTTAACTGTGGCAGAGGTGGCATATGAACCCTGGACCTCCTGGTCCATAGTCCAGTACCTTAACCGCCAGGTCACGACAGATCCCCCCTACAAAGACCACATTAATAAATGTTAATAAAGCTGTTAATACTACTACTAATGCTGCACTGCTACACCTGCTAAAAACTGGGACGACCAGAATATGACGTGTTTTGGACTCTGTTTACTGTTTGAGTATTCATAACCTGTTAGGCCCAACCAAAAAAAAAAAAAGTCCCAGGGCTCTTTTAACGTAGTGCACGCAAAAAATAGAGAGAGCGTAAAGAGCATAAAGCTAGAGTTACAAAGCTAGGCAATTCTACAAAGAACAGGGGAAGTACAACAAACGTGCACAGAACAGAAGCTGCCTTATCCTAGGGATCGTTTGAAGGGGCGAGTCTAGACCGAAGAGCCGAGTTGGCATGCTGATGCACAGATCTGAATCAAGGATCGTCAATAACGTGGAACCGTCTGAGGCCCAGAAGGAGCTCCAGGTTTGACGGCTGCAGCCACGGTGGATGGTGGAGCCTCAGGTTATGAATCTCATGAACCAGGTTATGACCAAATAGTACATTTAGTGCTTTTCTTTGGACGTATTGTACGTGACCCAAATTGCTCCCGGGCCAACTTTTTTTTGGACCGTGTTGCAGTCCTGAAACGCAGGAACGTTTATTGACAATGAACGCGTGCAATGAAATGCAAGTCAAAGTAATTCTTTTCTATTAGTAGGAACGGGTGGGTGTGTTTTCGGTGCGCCGTTTTGACAGTGATCAGTATTGGCTGCTAATCAGATATGGCTGGTAAGCAAGATGGCACTTCAGTCACTTTAGGCTTGTACTTTATTAGTTCCATTCAGTGAACAGATAATTAAATCGTTCAGCACAATTATTTATACGACAACCAATCGGCAGCTAAGGTTTCATGCCAGTGACGGGCCTACGGGCCTACGGGGCCGTGGGACTTTGGCGGCCTAGTGGTCAAGGTACTGGGCTCTGGACCAGAAGGTCCAGGGTTCAAACCTCACCGCTGCCAAGCTACCACAGCTGGGTCCCTGAGCAAGGCCCTTAACCCACAGTTGCTGGAATTGATTGGTAAGACTGTAGGAATTGTAAGTCGCTCTGGATAAGGGCGTTTCCTAAATGATGACATAAATGACAAAATTCGATTGGCCTGTAACTGAGCCCCGACTCCTACTAGGCCTAATTTTGGACTTTAGGTCAGTCATGTAACACATGGCCTAGCGTACAACCTTCCACTACCAGTGACTTCAACCAAGACCTTTTTCTGATGGAGACCACTTTGTATTGGCTTAATACATACAGGGAGACGATGCGCCTTCAAGGCCCTCCCTCTAATGACTCATCACATAATCAATTTTGTTTTATAATTTGAATTATTATTATTATTAGTTTTTTCTACTACTAATTTAAATTTTATTAATAATTTGTTATTTATTCTTAACTACATTTCCTATAATTTGATATACAGTTAGTATTTGTTTAATTAACATCTAGGCCGCCCATGGAGGACGGGTCCCCTGTTGAGTCTTGGTTCCTC
>JAUZST010052921.1:0-24466 GCA_034779995.1 Parotocinclus haroldoi | reverse complement strand
AATGTGTAGTTAGATCTTGTTAAGAGTCCTGTATTAGCTGAACCACTCATACTAGATCGGCACCAAAATGAACAGAACGGGACTTGAGCTTAGCTTCTTATGTCATTGCTTGGTCCCGGACAGGGTGGCGGGAGAGCCGGTAGGGGCGCGAGTCAGGGACGTCAGGGCACCAAAAAGGAAAGGAAGGAAGAAAGGAAAAAAGAAAGAAAGAAAGAAAGAAGAAAATAAAAAAGAAGAAAGAAAGGAAATAAAAGAACAAAGAAAAGAAAGAAAAAAAAACAAAGAAAAAATGAAAGAAAGAAAGAGAGGAAGAAAGAATAAAAAGAAAAAAAAGAAAGAAAAAAAACAAGAAAAAAGAAAGAAAGAAAAAAGAAAGAAAGAAAGTAAGAAGGAAAAGAAAGAAAGAAAGAAAAAAAGAAAGAAAGAAAGAAAGAAAGAAAAGAAAGAGAAAGAAAGAAAAAAAGAAAGAAAGAAAGAAAGAAAAGAAAGAGAAAGAAAGAAAAAAAGAAAGAAAGAAAAAAGAACAAAGAAAAGAAAGAAAAAACAAAAAAAGGAAAAGGAAAGAAAGAAAGAAAGGAAGAAAGAATAAAAAGAAAGAAAAAAGAAAGAAAAAAACCAAGAAAAAAGAAAGAAAGGAAAAAAAAGAACAAAGAAAAGAAAGAAAAAAAACAAAGAAAAAAGGAAAGAAAGAAAGAAAGAAAGGAAGAAAGAATAAAAAGGAAGAAAAAAGAAAGAAAAAAAACAAGAAAAAAGAAAGGAAGAAAAAAAGAAAGAAAGAAAGAAAAGAAAGAAAGAAAAAAGAAAGAAAGAAAGAAAGAAAGAAAGAATAAAAAAGATAGAAAGAAAGAAAAGAAAGAAAGAAAGAAAGAAAGAAAGAAAGAAAGAAAAAAAATAAAGAAAGGAAAGAAAGAGAAAGAAAGAAAGAAAGAAAAGAAAGAATAAAGAAAAGAAAGAAAGAAAGAAAGAAAGAAAAGAAAGAAAGAAAGAAAGAAAGAAAAGAAAGAAAGAAAGAAAGAAAGAAAGAAAGAAAGAAAGAAAGAAAGAAAGAAAGAACGAAAAGAAAGAAAGAAAGAAAGAAAGAAAAGAAAGAAAGACTAATGAGAACACTGAATGTTAAAGGAACTCCTTATTGATGCCTCTTGATTTAGCATGAATGATCCTGCAGGTTTTGTTGAGGTGTCCCAATACTTTTGTTCATATAGGATTTATAAGAAATTGTATTACACTGTCACCCAACACCAGACCTCACTAATGCTTTAAAGCTCCACTAGAACCCTCAAAATGTAGTAGAACCTTCTTATGGGAGGGTTTCTAACAGGAACTGGAACTGGAACTGGAACATCGATTGTTGGAAGTTATTTGGGGGAATTTCCTAAAGGCTTCCCAGTAGACTGTATTACTCTGTATATTAAACTCTCTATTAATGGCATTTTCTGAGGTTTCTTGTAATTCCTGTAAATTCTTTTCTATTCCTTTGTTTATTAATTTCCAATGGTGTTCATTCTGCCCTAGGGGGAGGGGGGGTGATCACCTTAACGCAGGCTGACGGTATTTGGCAGACGGATCGTTAATTGCAGCGCCGTTTTCTTGCCACATCCTCGTTTATTAAAGAAATCCCAGACTGGCCAGATTGGATCGAACAGTTTTACTGTTTTCCTCTTTAGACCATCTTCTGCTTCTCCATAAACCCTGGAATGAATGTTTAATCGTAAAAATGACGACAGAACAACATGACATCCCAAACACACACACACACACACACATTACTCCATCCTAGGGCGAAATCTGCCCGAGAATTTATTTATTAGCTTTCTGTTGGTGCCAGCGCCTGCTTGTTTGTGCTTTATGTTCTGGATGGCATACCATCTGCTCCGCTTTCTCATCCCTCGTTTTCATTCAGCGGAGGGAGCTCCTCGCTTGTTTTATTTTTTCATTTTGGTGCAGTTTTTTTTTATTTTTCCACTGCACATCCCAAAGCAAAAAAAAGCCAACAAACAGTTTCTTCTAGCTCTGATTTAGTTTTCTTTTTTTTTCCTCTTGTTTTTGGTGCCTGACCCTCTCCACTGCTCTCCACTGGAGCTCTGAACCTAATTTGGCAAACCAGTCGGGGCAGTTTGACTCTTTTTCCATAAATACTGTAGATTCCAGCAGGATCACATCATCAGGGTCTTCAGTAATGTCACCCAGACGGGACGATGTGGTTTTAGGACGCCGTCTGACTGACTTACTGTCATCTGTAAACAAGAATAAGAAAACAATTCAGCTATTTATAGCTCAACCATGGCATGTGTGAGGGTCGTGTTTATTCTGGACAAGCAGAACAAAAAGAAGGGCCAAAGAGGACACTGAGAAAGAAAGAAAGAAAGAAAGAAAGAAAGAAAGAAAGAAAGAAAGAATAAGAAAGAAAGAAAGAATAAGAAAGAAAGAAAGAAAAAAGAAAGAAAGAAAGAATAAGAAAGAAAAAAGAAAGAACAAAGAAAGAAAGAAATAAAGAAAGAAAGAATAAAAAAGAAAGAAAGAAAGAAAAAAGAAAGAAAGAATAAGAAAGAAAGAAAGAAAGAAAGAAAGAAAGAAAGAAAGAAAGAAAGAAATAATTGGAAAGAAAAAATAAAGAAGAAAGAAAGAAAGAAAGAAAGAAAGAAAGAAAGAAAGAAAGAAAGAAAGAAGAAATAAAGAAAGAAAAAAAGAGAAAGAATAAGAAAGAAAAAATAAAGAACAAAGAAAGAAAAAAAGAAAGAAAGAATAAGAAAGAAAAAAGAAAGAACAAAGAAAGAAAAAAAGAATGAAAGAAAGAAAGAAAGAAAAAAAGAAAGAAAGAAAGAAAGAAGTACAAATAAGAAAGAAGGAAGGAAAGAAATTAATAAGAAAGAAAGAAAGAAAACTAAGAAAAAAGAAAGAAAGAAAGAGAAAGACAAGAGAGAAAGAATCTTAGGAATCTTAATTCAGGATTAACTGAGCCTCATGTTCCCCTGTGTTCTGTCCTTCTCTCTAATCGGTGATGAAAAAGTAACTCGACTGAAACCACAAAACCAAAAATAAATTACATATACAGTGAGGGATTCTGTCCTACCTGGCAACCCAGCCCATTCCTGGCATTGCGTGATTGCAGTTTAGCAGCAGGTGAGGAGTAAATACATCACACTGCTGCTGACATTTTTATTAGCCATGTACAGCGGTGTTTATTTTCTCCTTAATGTGTTTAGCTCCGAAATGTGTAAGGGGTGTCACGCTACCGACCCCCCCCCCAACCACACACACACACACACACACACACACACAGATGCACACAGATGCACACAATCACACACCTCACGTTAATTAAAATCAGTACCTGCAGTATTGCATGTACGCAGACTGGATAAACACCGTATTCAACACCACAGACTTTAAACACGACACTGTGTTTTCCTGGGTCTTAAATCTACACACTTCCTGACTCATTCAACACGAGTGAGGTGTTTGGTCAATACTGTTCCTGCGTAATTAGTATTTATCTGTGGGAGCTGATTCTACATAGTTAAGGGTTTACTCAACAGTAGGTGTTAATTATACACAATTTAACGTTTACTTTTTGCTAACAGGGCCTGCTTAACACAATGTAGTGTTTACTTAACGGTGTGGGTGTTTATTCTACAAACCCCAAATCAGAAAAGGTTGGGCCAGTTTGGAAAATGCCTAAAATAAACCCTGTTCAACACTTTTTATTCGTTTTTTTTAAAGTGATTCAGTGTTTTAGGTTTTATTCTGTTCCATTCTTCTGGCACAAATTCTCTGTTGGGGGCGGGTCCTGACCTGCTTTATGCTGCTCTAAAATCTCGGTGTACTTTTCTGCGTTAATGCTGCATCACCTAAGTGTAAACGACCGTTACCAAGGGTCCGGACCCGACCCCATACCATAACAGAGCCTGGCTTTTGGACTTGTCTGGATTCCCCTTTTTTATTTTTGGTCCTGAAAAGATCTGTAATACTGATCGGTCCTGAGCACAATCCCAGTTCCCATGGTGACGGTCCATCCTTGGTGCCCCTGAGCACAGAGAAGTGGGCGGAGCTTGTGGACCCGGTGAACACGAGGCTTGTTTTTGTACAGTAAAGTTTTAAGTGGTATTTATGAATGAAACTGTATTGTAGAGCTTGATAAAGGTTTGATAAAGTAATCCCTTACCCATGTGCTACCAACAGATACTGATGAATGACGGTTCTGAGGGAGTGCAGATTGATCACCTTACCCAAACCCCAGTTTAGGCTTTTTAGGACTGAAATCCCTCCAGATTCTGAATCGTTTAATGATCTTATGCTCTGCAGAGACAGAAATATCGACACTAAATCCCTTCCCTTTCTTTATTAGAGGAACATCATGAACATTTGGTGATAAAGCGGAGGGAGTTCCTCTGATCATTTTTACTCCTCAAATACTCAGCCTTTCTTGGGTGCTCCTTTGGTATGCTTTGTTTAAGCCTAATAAACGATCTAAAGAGTTTAAGGTCTTCCTCTGCACCAGACTCCTGCTTCTGATCTCCCTCGCGCAGCTGCGCGTCCGAAACATCTGTCTGATCGCGTTCTCGTTTGCATATCTGTAAACTCGGAGCCAATCGGGCGCCGCCGGGCGTGGTCTGAGCCCTCGTCGCGGTGTGCACGGCGCGAGGCTCGCGCAGGTCGGTGTGTATAAATTGCGAGCGAGCTCAGTCGGCGCGCAACGCCACTCAGACACACACACACACACACACTCACTCACGCGCACGCACGCACGCACGCAGACGCACACAGTCACCGAGCCAGCCGGAGGAGCGCGCGCGCTGCAGTCTGGATGACATTTGGGCTTGTATTGTGTTCCGAAGCGGCGGCGGATTGCTCGGTTCATGCTTCCAGGTGGGTGTCTCGCTCTGGACTTTCACCTTTACGGGTTGTTTTCGCGCGAGCTCGGCTCTAGACTCGATTTTCCATTGACACACAGGTGTGTTTGTGTGTGTGTGTGTGCGTGCGTGAGAGAGAGAGGGAGAGAGAGGGAGTGTGTGTGAGTGTTTGCGCGAGGAGAAGCGCGAGTCCCTGGCGTGCAGAAGGGATTGCTTTAAGGTGCACCGTGCAGACACTGCCGTCACTGTTAAAGCTGTTTTTATGTGCACGATTTCTGTATCCGTTTTTTTTTTTTTTTTTTTAAAAGCTGGTGCTGCACCGACACTTTCATTCCGCTTTCAGACCAAGCTGCTTGGTCTTTTCATTCATTCGCGATTCGGGATTGGAACTGACCCAGGAGCAGATTGCATGCTCCAGAAATAAAGAAAAGTGTAGCCTTCAAAAATCCTTCCAACTGCATACCAGTCAAAAAAAAGCTCCCCGTATGACCTTCTAAAGAACAAAAACACAGGCTTTTATGGTTCCTGAATAAGTCCTAACAGGAGCGTGCGCCACCAAAAGTCCACAAAGTAACAAAAAAATGCCTTTATTTTGGCGGCATGGCTTTTATCTGTTCGAACTTTCCCATTCCTGACCCTATAAAACGTTAAGACGTGATGAGGGCACGGTACGGTACCGGTAACCCAGCTCGGAACGGACCGGGCTGCAGGTGCAAAACGTCTGCACGCGGCCCCTCTGCTCTGGGAGAAAGCTCCGTGATCGCGTGGGATCTCCCGGGATGGCTGGGAAGCAGAGACGCGTGTGAGGAGCACCTGTTACGGCGTGGCTGCGTCATTACAGGTGAGTTCACATTTGCTCGTGGTTCCTACGTGACGGCACGGTTGGGGGTCTTTACTGTACCTGCAGTGTTTAGTGAACACCTGAGATGTTCAGATTAAACCCAGAGGGAGCGCGGCAGCTCTTAACCAGCCTTTCTGGGTGTTTTTTTTTATGCTGTAGGTATTCATGTGTCACTGTCTGGTATTTAGTTTATTCAGGGCAGTCTTTATGAATAAACCAATGTGCTTTTTTCTAGTGCCTTAAGTGTTAAAGTGTTACCTTGGGTGTTTGGTCAATGCTGTGTTTGTTGTTTCACCACAGCAGGTCTTTAATTGTATTTAAAGCCATCGGTGGTAGTGCGTCAGTGGCTTTGCTTGTTCCAGGCTGTAGGTGCTGCTGAGCAGGAATAGGTGTTTGTTCAGTGATGTAGGTCTTAATTCACCACGTGAGGTCTTTAATGGCATTTAAGACTACAAATGTTACAAATTTGGCTTGTTTAATTCTGCAGGCGCTACTGAGTTAGCGCTGGTGCAAGTGTATGCCAGGTAAGCTCTGGGAGTGTTTATCCGCGATAAATGCTAAAGACTCACCGCGGGTGTTTATTCTGTGGTATAGGCGTTAATTTGCCACGCTAGGTTCTCTAGTATTTAATGCTGCACGTGCAAAGGGCGAACGAGTCACTGAGTTTAGGTGTTTGTTTAGTCACAGTAGGTGTTTATTCAGCGCTCAGTCAAGTGTTGGCGAATTACCGAGGGTGTTCGTCCAGTGCGGTGTTTGTTGAATCATCGCATCATGTCTTTAACGATGGAAGTCTTAATCGATAGGTGTGGGTGTTCTACTGTGCTACAGGTGCCTCGGAGTCGATCTGAGTGTTTGTTCGACGCGGCAGGTGTTCAGTCATCAGAGTCGGCCTTTTAAATTCTGTGCCAATAAATCCCGGAGTGTTCGCTCCATGCCGTAAGTGTTCGCGACTCGGTGAGTGTTAGTGTTCATGCTCCGTGTTTGTTTCCCACACTAGGTGTTTTGCCAGTGCTGCAGTCGTTATTGAATCGCGCTAGGTGTTTATTCGTGCTGTAAGTGTAATGGAATCTCTGTGGGTGTTGATCCAGTGCTGTACTTTTCAGTGCGTCGCTGTGGGTGTTTATTCCGCGTGTAGGTGTTCATACGTCACGTTGGTTGCTCTCATATTGCGACGCGTGTTTATTCCAGGGAGCTGCCTCAATTCTGTAGGTGTTTATTCAACACCTCTTTGCTAATTCATAGCTGCATTGAATCACTCTAGGTGTTTATTACATAGACTAGATGTTCATGGCGGTGCATCGGGCTTTAATCCATCGTTTTAGGTGTTTAGGTTGTATTTTTAGATGTTAGTTCAACACTACAGGCGTTTGTTAATCATTATGTTAAATACTTGGGAGTGCCGGTGTTCAGTCTAATGTCCGGTGTTTAACCTGTTACCTCCGTGATGTACCAGATATCGACTGATCAGGGCTGACCTGTGAAAATCCTCTCCTGCCAGACCTGCGGGCACTCGCTCACCGCGGGCCAGATTGGCACATGCCCGGTCTCGCTCTGTGGGGCATTTGAAACACGTCAGTTTGTGTCAGAGATATTTACCCTGATGGCATTGGCCTGCAGCTGTCAGTTTTTAACATCTGGCTGCATCTCCGACTGTGATATTTGAGACCTGGTCATGCCCGCCATCCTGGCACGTCCCACTGGCATCTACAGGCCAAGGGCAAGACCCAACGGAAGGCCTGACAACCACACTGGCAGTCATGCACCGAGCTGATTGGCATCGAGTTGTTAATTATACCGGCATTGGGTTGCCAGGTCCACGTCCGTTGCTTGGTAAGCCTATGTTCCCATGTGATGTCATATGCCAAGTTCAGTTCTACAAACAATGGGTTGATTAGTTTAATAACTTTGGGTTGTCAACCCAAATGGCATCGTTTGCTAAACACACGGGCACTGGGTGGCCGTTTAAAGGGTTGCCAGCCCACATAAATGCGTTGTTCTCTCCACTGGCACTGAGTGGTTGGGATGCAAGGCTGACTTGCACCAGGGTGCCAAGCGTGCTTATAGAGGGTGGACAATCACTGGTTTTGGGATTGATAGCTCTAATTAGTTGCTCAGTTTGCTCGCATTGGATGGTCAAAACTATTTTAAGGGATTGACAAGCACGCCCGTTAATATTGGGTTACCAGTCTCACTGCCAAGTGCTGGGTAGGTAACACTTTTATTAAATGCCACTCAAGCCATTTCTAGCTTGTCAAGTCCACTGATAGTTGATAAATTGTTCACCTCCGGGACATTATTTGAAAGCCCAATGATTCCGTCACCATTGGTTGCCAAGTCCGCTGTTGTTAGACTGTCAAGTGCTGGTACTTCGGTGCCATGCTCGGCTCTGTTTGCTTTGTCAGGTTCACAGACGCAGAGATGCCAGTCTCCCTAACAGGAGGTGGTTTAGTGTATTTAGATTATGTGTGATTATTTAAATGGCATGGCAGGCCCGATGGCATATTAATACGGTGGCACTGGATGTTGTTCCCACTGGCCTTGGGATGCCATGCCCATTACTGTTAGGTGGTCAGACGTATTTAAATGGATTGCCAAGTCATCGGATATTTTGAGCCTACACTTCATGGGTTGCCAGCCCACTGCCCAGGATTGGGCTGGTATCATTTGGACTAGAATACCATGCCAACCATTCATAGGCTGTCGTTCATAGTTTACTGGGACTGAGTCACCAGGTTCACCAACACTGACTGACAAGTGTAGGTGCATCAGCTTATTTTGTGAATCCACTGGCACTGGGATGCCAGTCTCACTAAAAACAAGTAATTTATTTAAGTTGTTTAACGGCCAATAAGACCTTGGCATAGGGTGGTCAAGACTGTTTAAATGAGATGATTGGTCAGATCCGCTGGCTCTGGATCGTTAAACTCGGCGGTCTTGAGATGCCATGGCCACCACTGTTAGTTTGACAGGTCCACTGGCACCGAGATGCCAACGGTGCTAACAATGGGTTGTTTAGTTTAACGTTGTTAAGTGTACTGGCCGCGAGTTCCAGACCCTTTCATGTTGAGTTTGCATTCTCAGTAATGTTGGGTTGCCAAGTCTATGCCGCTGACGTAAGCCTGCTTTGGGTTGCCAAGACTTGTGGTATTGAGATGCAGTGCCGACCACTGTTCGTTTGTCAAGCCGCCTTGAGCTGAGCTGCCAAGCCCTCTAACAATGGATTGTTTATCTTCTTGACGTTGTCTTGCCAATCAAAATAACATCGAGTCGCCAAGTTCGCAGGCTTCAGGTTTACACAGTCACTGGGAGTGGGTTGCCAAATCCAAACCGCAGATATAAACCTCCAAGTGTTATGTTGACAGGCTCTTTGAAACGGGGGCTTCCAGAGCGCATGTTAGTGCACTGTTTGTCATTTTATCTTACAGTGTGAAATCGCAGAAACGTTTTTATTTCTCTCACAGAAGCCACTAAATGGCGTGTGAAATTGCAAAAAGTGGCGGCCCTTCCCGCTCCTAGCTCCGAGTTGTTAATTACCAACGGGGGCGTCTTTAAAACGAGTGTTTTAATAAAATTAGCGGCGCGAACATCGTGATCGGCGCTCCGTTCCTCGTTAATGACTCATGCCGGGGCGGCGGGCGCCGGACTGCGTTCGTCTTCGTTTGTAAGAGAAAAGGGCTTGGAGAGCCTGAAGTAAAAAATGATGAAGAGTTCCCCGGGGCTGCTCGTCTCCTCATAAAGGAACTGGTTATAATTAGTTTATTGTAGGGTGGAAGGAACGGAGCAGCGGCCGCTGTAATTTAGCTTTTCCTGACTGAAGCTTATTTTAAGCTGTACATTAAACACAGAGCAGCTTCAGACTGACCTGATTATATACACACACAGGTGGAGCTCACAGATGTCCTCTCATGCCACCCTACCCTCTACCCCTTTCTGCCCCTCTCTCTGCCCCTTGTTATCCCTCTCATCCTTCTTTCCTTCATGCTATATTTGGCTGCCATGGAGCCCACAATGCCACACTTCTTTATTTGGCTTTGCAACCACTGTAGTCTGTTGCAGCGTTAAAGCTTTCTGCATTTCACCATGCATGGAATCCAGTCCGTAATCCAGTCCGTAATGTAATCCAGTCCATAATCCAGTCCGTGGTGCACCAATACTTAAATCCTAAAATTATGGGCGTCATATTATATTATTATATTATATTATTATAATTATTATCCGGTCCCATGCTTTTTCATAATAGCACTGGGTTGCCAGGTCCACGCTCATTGGTAAGCCTACTTTCCAAGTTCACAGCTTTTTAACAGCTTATTAACACTGGGGTCTCGAGCCTTGTGGTGTGGATTTTAAACACACTGACACGGGGTGGCCAAATCCATTCAAACACTGGATTACAAAGCTCAGTCACTGGCACTAATTGGGTCGGATGCGAGACTTGTATGCACCCTGTTGCCAAGTGTACTAATATCGGGTGATCCATGACTGGTATTAGGATACAAAATCATGCCTTAGTTTCTGATCCCAAATAAAAAGTGTTCTGTGTCCTACTGGCCTTACTTGGCAACCCAACCCAACGCAACCGAACGGTTCAACCTGATTTTTTTTTATTTCATTACAGTCGTTATGTCGTGGGTTGCTTCGCTTGTTAACACTGGGTTGCCAAATCCCGTGAGTTGCTGTTTTACAGACATGTACAGGCCGATCGTATCGGGTTGCCAGTCCAGTGCCAAGTACTGGGTTGGTATTGGAGGTATTAGAATGCCGCTCAAGCCTTTCTTAGGTTGTCAAGTCCTCTGACACAGTTGTCAAATGGTTTACCTCCTTGACATTACTCGGCAGCCCAGTGATTCCGATGCCGTTGGTTGCCAAGTCCACTATTGTTAGATTGTCGAAGGATGGCTCTGTTAGTTTGTCAGGTTCCCAGTAATCGAAATGTGCTAATATGTAAAGTTGGGTAATGAAAATATGAAGCTATCTACAGGAGCTAAAGCTAATACAATGATTGAGTCATAAAAGAGCTTCAGGTCATGTTTAGCTAATTAGCTGATTAGCGAGCAGGCTATTATCCAGCCACTGAACGCTTCTGGGTCAGTGCAAAGTTCCGACTTTATCTTCTCAAGCAGCTCTTAAGCAGTTCAATACTTCTGTACAAAGTCTTAGAACAGATTAAACCTTTCTAACACGGCTTAAATTAGCTCCAGCTTTTGTTTGGGTTCGCATGGCGCATGATGAGCATTTTCGGTAATGGCTAGTGCCACGCTAAAGCCGTGCTCGTGCCCGGCGATATTTATTGGATGGGTCTGTCCTGGGGGGGAGAGACAAAGCCTCGTGATTTACGGTGTTTACGCGAGATAACGTGATCAGCGCGCCACGTGGATCTGATAATACCCAGGAATGCGTGAGTCATTCTCCAAACCGGCACTTATCAGGACTCCTGAACGTCTGGACTCGCTTCTGTACGCGTCCCAAAAAACATCGGCGTGTGCCGTGAAGACGACGACGACGACAGCGACGATGTTGTGTTGTTTTGGTGAATACGCAACACAAGGCTAGAATGCACTTCAGCTGTAGTGCGGCGTGAGAAACGGGTTTATTTATTTATTTCTTTAGCACACTTTTGGCCACTGGGTCTGCTTCTGGTTCCGGTACCTAACCTGGAACTGATTTACACAATTTCCGTGTTCCGTATGTTTAGGCTTCTTGTTTTTAAAAGAGGAACAGTCACGTCCCTCAAACACTCCAGTGCTGGTCCAGTCTGCTTCTCGAGAAACCTGAGAAGCGTTTTGAAGTATGAATGTTGTGTTTACTATTGACAAGAATAGAATAGAATAGAATAGAATAGAATAGAATGCCATTTTACATTGTGTGAGGTTGAGAAACATAACAGAGTTCAGGGTGTTGTCCTGGCCTCCAAATTATCACAACTCTGTCTGTTCGAGCGCCTGTGGGATGTGCTGGACTAACAAGTCCGATCCGTGAAGACTCCCGGCCGGGGGCACCGTGCGATCATCCCCAGACCTGCCTATGTATTTTTGTAGACTCCTTCCTTCCAAATTTAAGCTGCAAATCTTTGTAGTTTATCACGATATACTCTGGGGCGGCACGGGGGCTCAATGGGGTGGCACCGCCGCCTCACGGCAATAAGGTCCCGGGTTCAATCCCAGGGGGGAGCAGCCTGGGTCTTTTCTGTGTCGAGTCTAAATGTCCTCCCCGTGTCTACGTGGGTTTACTCCGTGTACTCCGATTTTCTCCCGCAGTCCAGATACGTGCGTGTTAGTTTAATTGGTGTCTCTAAAGTGGCTCTTGTGTCTAAAGTGTGGGTGTGTTTTACGATGGATTGGCGCTCCATCAAGGGTTGTTCCTGCCCTTGCGCTCAGAGTTGCTGGGTGGGCATCGGCTGGCCCGCCACCCCGTGTGGAATAAGCAGAAGATCATGGCTGGACGATAAGAGAGCGGTTATATAAAAAAAACGCACTGGTTCCTTGAACAAGCCCAGAAAGACCATTGCACTTGTTTGAGGATTTGGGGATTCGGACTCCCTACCTGTTCGTCTTTTCTCTTTCATATTCATGGTCAGGTCTCTCCTCGTCCCCGCTCTTCTCCACCTCGGCTCATTTCCATGCAAATGAAAATAGATGTGGACTGAGAAATATTGGCATGGACGCTGAATATTGAAAGCCGATCTTAACGGCGTCTCCGTTTCCATCGATGGCCTTTTAGGGCCTCCGTTTGAATATTTAAACGATTTCTTTACTCTCGGACACGGTCCGTTATGCTTTTAGACGGCATATGAAGGACTAAAGGCTTTTAATGTTGCCGCTTTAATTGTTTTTTAAACGGATCTTGGGACGTATCTTCATATTTTAGCTTGGAGCAGATTAGATCGCCATGTTAGGCTTTTCATCCGTTCAAATGAACCACAAACGGAGCAACTATTTAAAAGGAACAGATAATAACGCAAACACTGCACTAACCCGGTACAGATGATGGGATTAGGGAACGTTATGAAGGTATATACTGGATGAAAAAGTGTTTCCACGCCTGCTTTTGGAGCTGAGCCTACCGTCTCAGGAAAACGTGTTTTTTTTTTACACCATCACGGTAGCTTATAATAAACTCATAATAAACGTGTTATCGTGGTAAAATGTGGCTGATGGGAATGCATGTCTGGTCAGGAATTCTGTCCCTTTTCCATTTAGAAATCGCTCGTAGTCGTTTAGATCGACTTTAAGGACATTAAAAACGTGTTTCAGGAGATCTGATCTGTAAAACAGCAAAACTTCAATTGGTTCCTGAGGGTGCCTTGGGGCAGTCCACCTTATGGACTTGAGGAATGTACAGTTTCTGTTATTCAGAGACTGCTGTATGACCCTAATGCGTCATCAATGGCCTGATCTATAAAAAATACATTTAAAGCAGTGACATTTATCTCAGACTGACAGAGACGAGGAAAATACACAAAACACTGTCTGTTAATAAAGTACCCAGGATCTCCAGACAGGGTTTCATGAGGGTTCCTCCAGGTCCACGTCTGACTGAAGGGTTCCCCAAGCTACCTTGGACTAAAAAGTGTTCTTCAAGGGTATTGTAGACTACCTTGGGCTCAAAGAGAGTCATTTAAGACTTCCTCAAGCTATCATTGTCCCAAAAAAGCTTCTTTAAGGGTCCCTGAAGTTATCCCTGACTCAAATGCAGTTCTTCAAGCTACCATTGGCTCAAAATGGGTTCCTCAAACAGGAAATGGAGTACCTTTTGTTCAATAAAAGTTTTTCAAGCTACATTTGGCTCGAGACGGAATTTTGAAGGGTTTCTAAAGCTACCGTTGTCTCAAAAGTTGTTCTTTAAGGGTTTCTCAAGCTACTCCTGACTAAAAACGCAGTTCTCCGAGCTACCACTGGCTTCAAAAGGGTTCTTCAAGCAGGAATTGGGGTACCTTTGGTTCACAAAGTGTCTTAAGCTACATTTGGCTCGAAAAAGGAATCTTGAAGAGTTCCTCAAGCTATTCCTGTCTCTTACATGGTTTCTCAAGCTACCCTTGACTCAAAACCACATTTTCAATATTTCCTCATGGTACCATTGCCTCAAATCGTTCTTCAAGGGTTCCTCAAGTAAGGGTTCATTAAAGGCTTTTTGAGCATCTGCTGGCTCACACAGGGTTCCTGAAGCTACCACTGACTCAAAAATGTTTGTAGGGGTTCCTCAAGCTACCCATGACTGGAGGTTTACAGTCGAAGAAGTTTACAATTACGGGTTACCACCATTAATGACCCTCCTGTGAGTTCCAGCTGCTCTTTAGAGATGTCCAGTTGGGTTTCTACATCTAACTGGACAAACTGAGGTGGGTGCCTGTATGTGGAGCAGTGAGGTGCAGGGTTTTCACGACCAGCAATCGCAAATGTCAATATGCCTCGAAGCGCCCGCGCACACGCTCGCTGATTGGATTGTTTGGAATTGGAAAATGATGAAATCCAGTGACAAGTGAAATACATAATAAATAGCTCAATTTCTGGCTCTGGTTCCCTCAAGCCAGAGAGGTTCGTGCTGGAAATGCTTTGCGTTCCAGAAAATGGTTCTGGCCCACGTGGCGGCACCTTATTCATTCTAAACGATCGCGATCAGACCTCGAGGTTTATTTAGACTTTTACGCTGATCGACCTGGACGGCTGTTATGACAGCGTGTGCTCATTATCAGCACACGGATGATGTTATTGTGAGGACACGTGATGGTACGGATCAAGCACGAAAGCTCTGCCTGCAGCCACTGTCAGCAACGCATCGTCCCTCTGAAGGTCACCTGGGGCCAATTATGGTGTTTATTGCTCGTGTGTGTTTTCATATGAGATCATGTGTAAGGTGTGCGCTTGAACGTGTGATGACCCAGACGAAATCGTTTAAGCCGCGAACAAACTGAGCCTCGTGACATGCTGAGCCAAAAGTGGTGCCAAAAACCCCCGAGGGTATGAAGCAGTCAAAACTTGGACGCTACTGATAAAGCTGGTTTTGGGGCATAACGTTTCCTCAGTTACTAGGAAGCTCATCTAGAAGTAGAGGCTTATTTGCTCAAACGCAGTTCTTCAAGCTACCATTGGCACAAAAAAGGGTTCTTCAAGCATGAACTGGGGTACCTTCTGTTCACAAAATGTTTTTCAAGCTACATTTGGCTCAAAAAGCTCAAGCTATTCCTGTCTCTTACACGGTTCCTCAAGTTAGCCTTGACTTAAAACCACATCTTCAATATTTGGTACCATTGCTTCAAATCGTTCTTCAAGGGGTCCTCAAGCTACCACTGGCTTAGAAAGGGTTCTTTAAAGGTTCCTCCAGCTACAATTGGCCCAAAAGGTCTTCCTCATGGGTATCTTAAGCTACCATTGGATTAGAAAGAGGTCTTTAAAGGTTCCTCCAGCTACAATTGGCTTAAAGAATATGCGGACCCTCTTAACGATTGTCAGGTAGTGTCTAAATTTAAGGTGAAACCCAAACAGCGTTTTTTTCAACAAGCCCTGTAAAGTTGTGCCATCTGCAAACATTTCCCCTGATCGATGACTACGGGGTTGCCACCGGTACCCATGACCACCTGCTCTGGGCCAGGTTATGGCATGCACATGTCATAAATCACTGCTTCTGGCGGTTCATCGACGCCCACGGGCTGCAGGGCGTGGCTGCGATCACTCTGTTGTGCCACTTCTGCCCAAATTGGAAGAAGAACAGAGGCTGAGATTCCCAAAAAGCTTCTCAGTACAAAGGTCGTTAAAAAGCAGAGCGGGCATCTTGCCAGGTGAGAGGGTTTTTTGGGTAACATTTGCACTTTAACACACGGGGAGGTTTGTTTTTGTTTGGATAACACCCTTCGTGACGGGGACTATTCAGAAGAGGTTAACACTTGAGGCAGATGGGCTACATGTGCAGTTCGATTACACTGGGTGCAGGACAACAGAAAATGAGAGTTATGGGGTTAAAAAACATTGCCTTGTTCAATGAATTAATCCCCTCGAACACAGGGCGCGGGCGTATGAGACAGCCAGTCCATGGCATGAACAACAGGGGTCACTGTTGCAATACAGAGTGATGATCTTGGACCCTCCCCTCCACCTTAAGTAATCATGAGGCATCGAATTTTGCAACTATTTGAACATGTTTTGGATTCCTGCTGACCATGTTGCTTCTTTGCGGTTAGGATGCCAACGTGGACCACAATCTCATGCTGATGACATCCAGGATAAGTAGACTGGCGTAGTTTTTGTAGAGCCTCCCGGGCTTGTTATTGCCAATACCCAGGAGTGTTTTAGAAACACTTTTTGAGAAAGCATGGGTAAATAACAAATAGCTTCATTTGATGAGGTCATTTCCAGGATTGAGAGGCAGTGTTCACCAGCGCTGATTGCAGTAGGGCAGCCGAGTAGAGACGGGTAATAACCTTCCATTACTCCCCCTCTTATCTCCGCACCATCCGGAGCAGAGGAAGGTGGAGCGCGGCCAAAATGAAGCCTTTCGGCAGCCAGAATCGAAGCCGTAGATCTGAACGCGCCCTCGACAAGTTCAATTTCTGTTTTATTAGGTGTTGAGCTTCTCTGAAGTGCGCATGATGGATGGGGGCAATCGAGGGCCAGAGCGAGAACGTTTTGTCGCAGGACGGGCGACGGCCCTGGCGCGGATCCGTCCGTTTCAGATTCCGTCGCCGTGGATCTTTGCCTCTGTAATCTCTGTTCTGATAAACAGACCGAGGCCAGACGGGCACAGACGGGCACTCTGATTAGGAATCGCTGCCACGGCTGAGCGGAAATGTAAAGCAGGGCCAATTGTACCCTCCGATGCTGGCTTGGAATTTCGGAGACGCCTTTCCGTGAACCGTTGAACGAATGGTTATTCAGGCCGACCGAGTTTCGTGCGGCGTAATATTAAGGTCTGCTCGGGTTCAGGTGCCAGGCTGCCATGGGAGGGGTTCGACCTCGCAGCCTCCTGAGAACGTAACCCAAATTTAAAGCGGAGAACCCACACCTTCCACAGCATGCCGGATTTCTGTGACATCATCTGCATTCTGTGCGAACGCGCCGCCAGATGTTGACCGTCCCAGATGTTGTAGCCCATCTGTCCATCCAAGGTTCGACCGTTCATGCAGAACGATAGTGCGTGTGCTTTATAAAGACCTGCTCAGAGTCTGTGTGTTTTGAACAACGTAAAGTAAAATGAAAGTGGAACAGCGACCGTTGAGCGGCGTGGGCTACCGGACGTGGACGATCCTGGCCGGGTTGTGTAGCTGTAGGTTCGAGATTTTAAGGTAATTGCCTGCAGGACGTCGTAATAACCAGAGGGCTGGAGGATGGAGAGGAGGCATGGCTTTAATCTTCCCAGCTTATTACCTGGCTTCTTATTATGTTCGCTGATCTATAGGCACTTAAACTGATGCTGAAGCTTTCAGAGTGTAGAGATCACAAAGAGGATCGCCGTCCTGCAGCGTTGGAACGCTATAATGATACAAAAAAATCAGGGTGAAGACAAGACAAGGGAGTTACATCTGTACTGTATATCCACTGATTATTAAAACCGTGCAGGTTTTGTTTTTTGGGAGTTATCTCGTAACAACGGCTCATGTCAAGCTCTGGCTCAGGGCCGGACGTCCTAAACAGGGTGCTCGTGGGCTCCTTGTCCTTGGATCAATGGAAAAAGGGTCCGATTGGATCCCATCCAAGCCTTTAAAAAATATTTGTGATAAGAAATCCATTAAGATTTACTTTAGCCATGTCCCCGTGCTTTTCAGTCCTGTTATTTCTATCGAAATTGGAGAGCACCCCTCAAGTCATGTTTTCCAGTGTACATGATGATATTGATCACAGCGTGCTATCGTGTCGCTGAAGTAATTTGTTTATTGTAAAAACACTTTTTTTTTTTTTTTTTTTTTTGCTTAACTCGTTCGCTCATCTAAAGGGAAACGATAACAGGATTGAATGAAATAACGCACTATTCAAACGAAGCTGGATTTAAGAGTTACAACAAGACTCCAGTGAAAAAAGGTCGCTGTGCCCATAGTTCACACGCCCCTCAGATTAACCCCCCACCGGGGGCACCCCCTGCTCTCCACGCACTGCAACAGACCCAGAAAACTGGCACATATTACTAGATTACATACTATTAGATTAAAATGGATACATCAATCGTTCAAGAAGTCAGCGATAAGAGCTGGATGACCGACGGACCGACGGACGGACGGACAGACGGACGGATTTAACTGAGATTGGCAGGAACCGTCGCTACGCCAGAGTGACCAGAACTGGCAAGACTCCTTACCCGGGAACCTGTGAATGCATGGACCGGAATTCAGATGAGCAACAAAGGTTGACCGGCTGAACTGGTAGAGCACTGGGTGCCGATACCAAGCCTCCCTGGTTCTTGGGGTGAGTTTTGTTGAGGAATCTCGCTGCCAGGCCTGAGGATTGTACCTGGCCGAGTTTTCTAATTAATTGGATGAATCTTAGTAATTACTGTTCATTCACGCTCTTCATACATGTCGGAAGTTTGGTGTAGGTTCCTTAGTTCGGAAGCAGCATCTTAACGAAAGCACTGTTGTCCGTGCTGTGCGTTCTGCAGCGCTTGTGGCCGCTGGACTGAGCCTTTAGCCAGAGTTTCGCAAGAACATTCCTCGTCGGCGTCCTCAGAGAGCCTCGTGGATGTTATTTCAGACAGGGCCAAAGGCCACCTGCTTCGTGTCTCCCTGCAGATTTCGGCCCCAGACTCTGATAGAGTGGTAGAACAATGAGAGGGAGAAGATTGGGTGAGGAGATGATGTCACGGGTGTCACGAAAGCAGGCCGTGGGGGACGTCTTCACGCCGCGTTCTCACTGTAAAAACGAAGCTCCTGGGGACGTGGGACCGGTGGAATACCAGAGATCTGGGTGGTACGGTGGGTCACACCGAACATGGCAACCTCAGCAGGACCCCAGCAGGTCAGACCTCCAACTTGGTATCAGAATCAAATTTCAAAAGAAGTGCTTTGATGCTGCGCTCATGGTGACTTTTGCGCCATCACACCTTCCAGATGATTCAGAGGGCCAGCTATGAGGTGCCAACGGTGCCTGGCCTCACAGTCCTGTTCCAAAATCAGGAGTATCAGGTGGTATGTAGGACTGTCTTATCGTAAATAATCTTATTTGTCAAATTCGACCTTTCTGCTCATCTTCATTCCAGTTTTTGTGAGCTACCCATCCAGAAAAATCCTAATCAAGCTTCTTTGGGCTGTAGATGAGTCAGCTAGACATCCTGATAAAGCAGCCAGATGCATTCTAATAGACAGACTGAGAAATAATTATAGGTAGTTATTAAACCATCGCTAAAACAACGCTGTATTTAATTCGGTATTTTTAAAGGTGGCCTAAGACTTTTGCAACAGTCCCTGTATAAACGGGGGAAGGGTTGCCTCAGCTAACGAAGGTCGGCTACTTTAATCAGTCGCTTGAGAACGTGTTAGCTGGCAGCCGGTCCCCGTGTTTTCGACCCTAATTTTTGGGTGTTCACGATCTTGGATCTCTTTAGTGCACATCAAAGCGTCGAAGCGTCGTCCCTGGACCGGCGATACCTGGACCGGCTGTAATTACACACCTAAAAATGTTTGGTGCGGCAGTCACACAAAGCTGCGAGGCAGCTGCAGTGAGCCGGGATGATGTGTCGCATTAATTCACGCCATCTGGTCTGTTAAAAACTTCGGCTTGAATCCAAACGCGTGTGTTCGAAGTGTTTAGTGATCAGAAATCAAAAGCCCTCCAGCCTGCAGAATCCCAGATCCGAATGAAGTCTGGTCCAAAACCCGCTGGCTTTCGTTAAAAACCTGTTCGAAGCTGAACTTTAGTCGCCCATGCGCTCACCTCGGACTCTCGTTATGCAGATTAGCATGGCTCCCGGGCAGGCGCCGGGTGATTAAAGCCTATCCAAAATAGGAACGTGGCCGAGAAGGTCAGCGATGTTGCTGCATTCACAGATCGTTAGCATGCCGTAATCACTTTTGTCAGATCCGCGCTTCGTTTATCGCTGCTACGCTCAGGTACCGTAATTAGATTTGCGTTGATCTCTCTGGGTTTCTACGGGAGCGAGGTGACGGGATACTGCGGTTCACGTGATTAGATATGAGACCCGGGACCTTTTGCACAGGCTGCACTGCTGTGAAGCGTCATTAAAAGTGAGTAGATGCTCCGTTTTTGTGCACGCGCTAGCCGTACCCATACCCGTACCCATACCCGTACCCATACCCTACCAAACCCAAATACTGTGCTGCTGTACGTTCAGTCTTTCAGATTTCCGCCTTATGGTGGGTTGAGTTCATTCCATCATATGCAGTACTGTATGTACGTTATACAAATGACAAAAGTATTAGGACACGCCTCTTTGTCGGCACTTTTTGATCTTTCATTCGGTCTCGTTGCCACAGTCCACGCGGCCTGCCTTTATGAATAGAACTGAAAAGTGTGCATCGTCACACCGAAACATTTTGGACAACCATACACTTCTAAATTTGTTTGAACTGTTTTGGAAAGGTCCTTTTCTTTCTCTTCAAAGGCTCAACACCAGACCTCTTCAAACTCTCTTCTGGATGAGTTTTGCGGATTTAGAATGGGATGTCTTAAATACTTGGAACGTGGAGGCGTCCGAATACTTTTGTCCGTATAGTAAATGTACCTAAAAAGGCTGCGAGTGGGTGGGCGAGCGGGTGGGCGAGCGGGTGGGCGAGTGGGTGGGCGAGCGAGTGGGCGAGTGAGTGAGTGAGGGGGCGAGTCAGGGTGGATTCTTTGGAGCAGAAGGCTTTTGAAAAAAGCCTATAAAGTTCCAGGGCGACTGAGGGAGGGGATGCTGAACTTGGGGAACGTCCCTTGGAACAACAGCAGAGTTTTCTTCACTTCTCAATCTTTGACGCCTCATTTGTTTACTAAGATCCAATCAAAGTTGAAATGAAGGACGAGCCGTGAGGTTCTGTCTTCACTCATGAGAGAGCTTCTCGTGAATGGAGCTCTTGCAGAAGCGAGAGGATCACAGTGAGCCATTCACAGGTCGAGGGACGGCCAGGACGCTTGATTCATTTAAGACCGAACTAGCAACCTTCGGGATCATATTGCCCTTGTCCCTTTTGCTTCTCATTCCCTCTCCCTCTCTGTCTCTTTCTGGTGTTTTTTACCCTCCTTGCAAAATATTTATTGCACTTGACACGTCGGTAATTTGATTCCTCTCGAGTCATGATAAATATTTGCAGGGCCTGGAGCCCAGGTCGCCTCGCGTTGACGGAATATTTATGAGATGCCGGGCCAGACGTCTGTGTCCGAATGGAATTCCACCTTTCGCTGTGCCGGTCTGAGGGCGTCGTTTCTCAATCTCGAACGATTGCTGAAATGGAAGTGATTTCTTAAGGTCCGCTGCCGTGTGACGTGTCACCACTCTCTGTTTCATAACGCCTGACCGGGGCGCCTCGTTATTTTGTGTGTGTGTGTGTGTGTGTGTGTGTGTGTGTGTGTGTGTGTGTGTGTGTGTGTGTGTGTTTGCTCTGAAATGCCATTCCGCACATACTTTCCTTTTCCAAGTTTCAGCTGAAAAAGGATTCAGCAATTCAGCCGCTCCGGATCCTTTGTACAGCGTGCAAGAGCTCGGTCAAAATGCAAAAAACCTTACGCTGTTTCTCCATTTTTATTTTAAGGTTTTCGCTAATATTAGCGTGGACAGGCCATATTTCGTTTAGAAAAGGAACAGGCATTTCAGAACTTAACTGGCTCGTTAATGAGTCGTAAAAGCTTAACGAGCCAATTAAGACCTGAAACCTTACAAATGTGTTCTGATATTATAAGTAGGAACTAAATAAAATACAATAAATAATAAATATGTAATAACAGTTTAAATACACAGAAGCTACAAAGCAAAAACAGAATATAAATATAATAAAATAAATAAATGAATACGATAATTATTATTATTGTGAATTATGAATATATAATTTAATAGAATACAATAATTAAAGTACTATAATAAAGTGGAAATTTTGGGGCATCAAATTATACAGGGTAATATAAATGTTTTAAATGTTATTTTAAATATCATCATGTTACATGTTAGAAGACGACAGATTGCTAACTTTGAATGTTTGGGATTTAAAACTAAAAAAAGTGAAAGCATTTGACATTATTATTGGTACCGTATGTAAATAAATGATAAATATATGAATGGCTGCTCTGCTTTAGGCACATTATGGATAAACCTTCTTCTCCTAAATAAACGTCCAGGTTCCTCTCCTGTCTCCTGATCATATACAGAACTGTGCAAAAGTCTTAGGCCACCATTCCATCTGTTTCTATAGCAATCCTATAACGACCATATATAACGCATCGTTGATTTTTAGGTTTATCGCTCTATAATACTCTTTCCCATTGATTTTTGTCCCAGTCTTTGGGAGCTCTAGCATATTTTAGTGTTTTTACCCTGGAGCTAAATGCAGGACTGAAAGTGAAACTTGAGTTTTTTTTATTTACAAACTCAGGAGGTTTCTTTTTAACTACGCAGATTTAAAATAAAAAACCCGTACCGATTCCAGCTATATAATCTTATAAGATCTTAAAAGGCCAATCCCAAACTGAGAAAGCCTAGGGCGACAGTGGCAAGGAAAAACTCCCTGAAAGTGGAAGGACGAAACCTTGGGAGGAACTGAGGAATTTACCCACTTAGGGCACGAGGTCCTGCAGTAATTTCTATTTAATATTTGATTTATTATATATACTACTATCTTATATTCTAGAGGTTTTATATTCTCTATTTTTCATACTCTTCATACTACAGTAATGCATCATCGTTTTAAATGTATTTATAATATTTTCTGTATTCATTATTTAGCTTGAGCGCATTTAAACTATTATAAAACATTAATTATTTGTATAATTTATTTCAGACGTGTAATTATTATATGCTGATTATTCTATTTATTATATATGATATTGTGTAATATTCTATAGTTTTATATTCTCCATTTTATTACATTTATTTTTTTTATTATTATATATGTGCATTTATATATATATACATTTATTTATATATTTTTTCATTTCAGTGTATTCCATATTTAATCTTTTAACCTCTATATATGGTTATATTTTGTGGTGTTTATTATATTTTCTATTTATTTATATAATTGATTGTTTTGTGAATTCTCACTCATATTGTCAATGTTGTTATATTTAATATATAATATTATTTTATGTTTAAATATGTTCTCTATATGTAAACTATTTTATATATATATATATATATATAAACGTATTATTTGAATAGTTGAATGTATTTTTATATTTAATATCGAGGCTGTAAGCAGGTCGGGTTTCTTTTTGGTTCCTGGTCCTAACGAGGTTTCTTCCTTATAACATTCGGGGCTTTTCCTTGCCACTTTTACCCCGGGTTTGTTAAGTTAGAGTTGAGAATCCAGAGCTTTATTAAGAGACGATACTCCGTTATAAAACATAAACACAGAAAAAACTGTGTTCTCGTTTCAGTCGTTTCGTTTAATGTTGCCGCGTGACTAAGGGAATTTGGCTTTTGAGTGAGCAGAGGGTAAGCAGGCCGTGTTTAGGCTTTTCTGTAACGCGTAGGAAGGAAATCTTCCCGTTTGATGTTCATGTGATTTCCTGATTTCTCATTCATTAAGGGCTCAGGTACGAAAAACCAAACGTCCGGCCCTGATAGAGCACGTGTGTGTAAGAACAAACATGATGTGTGTTACCAGATTCTGAAATGCTTGTCATTTGCATATATTTGCATATTAAGTAATCGGCACAGATGCCAAGAAAACAGCACAAAACACATTAATTGTCTCCCAGCAGCCACGGTGACGCCGATAAAAACGAAAACGCATCAAAAAGCTGATCATCAGAGAAATTCCAAAGCTGCCTCTTACATCATGGACCTTTATAGTGCATAATTAGTAACACACACACACACACACACACACACACACACACACACACACACACACACACACACACACAGAGACACTTTTCTTTTATTCTCCACTTTCTTTCCCTTGACATTTTCCTTTCTTTAGGTACATCTTTCTAGTTTTAAGCGCCTTTTCTTAACCCCCCCCCCCTCCCCATACACCGTTCTTGGATCCATTTTATCTCTCTCTCTCTTTTCATTTTCAGTTCCCCTCTGCCTCTTAGCAGTAAAGCAGAGCTGGAATATTTCAGGACAGTCTGTTAAGGTTTATTAAACGTGAAATATTTTACTCGCTAGATCTCCTTGATTGGATCCACGACTCTGCGGCGTGATGGGTTTCGGCTGCTAAAGTTTAGAGACGCAGAGGTTTCACTTTTACCGACTGCCATTAGGAGCTTAAAATAAGAGCTAAAATCAATGAAGACGGATTCAAACCGAGTGTTAGAATGTGGGAGTCAGACAGAGACAGGTCAGTGACATAGCATCCAGAGATAGAGAGACACACACACACACACACACACAGCGCTCCAGACCACATCCTAACACCAAAGAAGTTAGTCTTCCTATCCTAGTGGGGACTTATGGCATGGGAATATTATTTTATTTTATAAATACTAACGGCCATTCCTAAATTTAACTTCAGCAATCAAGCAAATCTTTTGGCTCTTTTAAAAGAAAGTTTCAAAACAAATGGGTCCATCCATATAAAAATCCTAGTTGGGACGGCGCGCGCGCACACACACACACACACACAGACACACACACACACACACACACAGACACACACACACACACACACACACACACACACACACACACACACACACACACA
>JAUZST010052910.1:0-24468 GCA_034779995.1 Parotocinclus haroldoi | reverse complement strand
ATTTGAGAATGGACCGTAATTGAATATCAGCATTGTGGTTTACATATATATATATATATATATATATATATGGCTCAAATTGAAACCCAAACAGCACAATTCTAGCAAATATACCATAAATTGTGCAGTATGTTATACAGAAATGTTTTTGTAGCATGTTGTGAACACTGTTGTGTCACTGCGGTCAGCGCACAGTTCCCATAGATGTCTAAACAGTCACTTATCTCACTGCTTCAGATTTGTCCCACCTACACTCTATATCTGTTCATTATGTGCCTGCTTCTGCTCACTAATGATGTCCAGGGGGATTCTGAACTGGTTAAACCTCCAAACCGGTGAGTCATGCAGCAACATTCCTGTAATGCACCATCTGGCAATTAGCACTGCATGTGTGACAACTGAAGAATCCCTGACGGACAGTAAGGATGTTAGGCTACCTGCTTCTGTATTCCAGTTTTGTGTTTTATACGTGAGTGAAATTTGAGTGTAGTGGTCGAATAGGTGTGTGTCAGTGCTTCTAGAGCATCTGGAGTGCTGGGACAGGGTGGTGCCAGTGTCTGTGTTATAGGGGAGAATTACTTTGTACCTAATTGTGCATTGCAGCATTAAGAGGATTCATTGTTATAATTCTATAAATTCATTAACTCACTCCTCGTTTAGGGAGTTTGTGCGGGTGAAGAGTCGAGTCCCTCCATGCCCCTGGTGGGTATAAATACTTCAGAATAAAACCCTCTCATGTGGAGTTTGTGTGAATAACCTCCAGTATTTAAATTAGATGGCACAGTGGCACAGGTCGTTAGTGCTGTGACCTAAGAGCTCCTGATATCCGCTTCAATTAGCAGATCCTGCCGGGACTGAGTTTGCATGTTCTCATGTGTGTGCCATTTCTTAGTGCTATGGACTGGTGCACCATCTAAGGTTGGATTTGAACTCATGCTCTGTGCTGGCCGGTCAGGCCATGACTCTTTGTGACCTTGAATCGAAATAAAGAGATATAAAAATGAATTAGTTATGGTGATTGGTCTGTTAGCAGTCAACTAGTCAACCTGCTAGTCAGTTGCTAACTATTGTTTATTATTTAATGATATGACAGGTTCTAAACTATAAAATTCGATTATTTTTATTAGTTGAGTAGCACGCTGTAGGTTGTGGTACAGCCTGCAGGGTGCACTGTTGTACTGATTATTGAATCAGCCCCTCCCCGTGTTTTAATGTGACTTTATCACATATAAATGGACACACAGTGTATGTGCATTACGATTACAGATTCTGGTGAAAAATAAATTGTAATTGCTACACAGTCTGACCGAATTCTTCTGTAATACATTTGAAACCTCTATTCAATGTAATTCCTTCTGTGTACGAGCACAGTATTAATCATGAATAAGATTATTATTATTAATTATGAATAAGAATCTTCCTCTACGTCTACACTGGTGCACAAGCCGTTTTTCTATTCAGGCATTTTCAGAGGAACGGACGCATTAGGCAAAATGCCTGACTGCAGGGAGTTCAGTGATTCCGAGCGGCGAACCATGTGCCTGGACTCGAGGCCTTTTCCTGCTGTGGATTTAAAGTAGAACAAAGAGGGAGATACCCTGACAAGCTGCAAGATCCATATAATTAACTGTTCCCAATGTATCTGCCTGAAATAGCTTTGCTCCCAGAACATACACACATAGCTTTTCTGTATCAAGTCTAATATGAATATCAGGTGCAGCTAGCATTATACAAAAACAGGATGTTCACATAGGATCACTTTTTTTTTTTACTGGCTAATGGCACATGCTGTTATTTTATCTCTCTGAATTGTGAAAATTGTAAACAAACTGCAAGACAAGTTTTGAGAAACCAGTTATGTGGCAATTCCCAGTTTACTTTGAGAAGATGACCAATCTTCATAGGAGAAGCCTTACTAAAGGGCCTGACGAACAATAAAGTGTGCTGTTCAGTAAATGTGTAGGTTCCATCACTGACCCACTCCATTTGTGCAGCCTTTATGACCGTGCATGTACATTTTTCAGTGTTTCCACATCAAGTCCTAAAAGTGCACTGATCCCTCAGCAGCTGTTTTGACAAGCATATTTGTTATTGCGCAGCAGCAATGACTCATCATGCATATGCGATTAACTGCGAACTTGGTCATTTTCATTGCTGCAGAGTGCCTGCACTGCCCCTGCCATTTATGCATGTATTGCACCCTCAGTACGAGTCGCGTTAATTTCCCGTTAGTTTACACTTATTCCCCTTTTAATGACCATCTGATCGATGTCCGTTTGCTTTAAAGTCTTAAGAATTTTAACAGGCCATAAAAATCTATCTTATATTCAGTTAATAAACGTCTGAATGACAATCAAACTGCTACAACTAAACCGCATTCTTAAAGGCAGTAAACAACATGGCTTTTGCTTGATATTAATTTACAAACAGATACAAATAAGAATTGTACAGTGATTCTAATATTTGCACTGTACTAAATGGATTTTATTAGTGTTAATGTTTACTATAAAACACTATGTTTTGTCCTGCTGTGTGGCTCTATGGTAATGTCGGTTCAATGTCCTTTTCAGTCATCGTCTTGTACCAGTGGGCGAAACTGCTTTGTCTTGTTTGCTTTTTATTCATCGTATTACATTTCTTCACATCACATCATTAGTTACTTAATGTTATAGGTGTAAAAACCGTTCGGAGGTCAAACCTATCGAAGTTCGAACAGCCTTCGAGAATCTATTGAGTCTGAATTCCAAGGTTCTGCTGAATCTTTATTGTTTTACCTCTAGACTGTATAATACAGTGGCATGTTTAGACATGCTTACTTAACCTGGTGACTCACAGCTCCACAAATCCTTTCTTTGACTTCTAACTCCCATGTCCGTGGGTCTACCCTTCTGGTACTCTAGTTTTCTCTCACCTTCCAAAGACATGCATTAGGTCAGCTGGTGTCTCTAAAGTGTGCATGCACATGTGCCTTGCGTTGGATGGACGCCCTGTATAGGGTTGATTCATGCTCTCTGCTCTGTGCTGCCAGTTAGTTTATGGCTATCCTAATCCTTGAATTGGATTAAGTGGGTATGAATGAACGCATGTTTTACAATGCTTACAAATTTTACAATGGTTTGCATGGGGTGGGATTTTTTTTTTTTTTTTTTACTCCGTTACACTTTTTTCAGTGTTGGAAAATGTGTTTGCATTCTTGGAAAAAGAACACAAACAAAGCCTGAGGAGAAAGACGACCTAAACTTGCTGTCAAAGAGCCAAAAGAAATCTCCAGATCCAATTTGAAAACGAGCTATTGTACGAGGTCTGGCCTGTGTTATTAGATATGTCAAATAGGCACTGTAAAATTGGCCAAGGGACCTGGCAGAGATATAAGGGAGCAGATATTACTGTTACCTCTGAGGATACGCAGTGAGACTGGAAGCAGTTGAGCGAACAGCAGGCAAACGTGCTACTTAAGAATATTTATAAACAACTACAAATCAGAATATGTTGAAACAGAACTTGTACTTTGGCTTATATTTCGTTACGGTCTGTATGAACCAAACATGTTTCATGTTTTGTCTGGTCAGATAAATTTAATTTGTCAATGAACATCCATTCCGTGTTAAATGTTCATCACTAACAGATCCAATCGGTCAAACAGCATTGTAACAAGAACAGTCACTCATCAGCAACGGACAGAACCATAAGGGCAAGGGATTCATTTTCTCAAAGCCTTATCAAATAGTATAATATCTTTAAGCTCCACTTAAAACTTAAGTGTTAACCATGTCCAGAAGCAGCATCTGAGGCATCTGGGATGGACCATCAGACAGTGGAAACGTGTATTGTAGTCAGATGAATTGGTACTCCAGATCTTTTTTGTGTGTTCTGGACCAAAGACAAAAAGGACCATCCAGACTGTTATCAGCAACAAGTCCATGTCAGGGACAGGGAAATAAGAGAGACAGTGTGTTTTGAGATAAGTGTAAATCCTTGCTATATGCACAAGTGCTCTCTGAATACCACCCAAAGAGGACATGTCACTTCTGTTGTCATGCCAGCAGTCATATTTTCACATGGAAATAACTGGAAACTTGGTAGCTTGTGTGCCATTAAGCCCTGCACAAGAATACAGAAGCAGATGTTTTAAAATGATATAAGACTGCACACACTGGGCCTGCATGAGAACTTAATGAAAGAGATGAACTCTCATTATCTCTCAGTGATCTGCTGTTTCATCACTAACTCCGCTCATGTGGAGGAGAGGAGAGGAAAAGTCACAAGTCTTTGTGCATGTAGTCACCCAGCTGACTGTTCAAGAACTGACATGCATAATTTAAAATACACTGCTCACAAAAATTAAGGGATATTTCAAAATGAATATGAAGCGATTAAACAAAAGAAGCATTTGATTTGATTTAATTAAACAACACACACACATTGACTGTTCAGTACGGAGGGCCAAAGCACACCGACAGTGATGGGGCATGGACAGGATCAGACCTGATCAGCAGCTCTTGTGGGATCCTCTTCATATTCATTTCGAAATCTCCCCTCATTTTTGTGAGCGGTGTATTATTATGTAATGTTTATGTGTCTGCGTGTGAAATACATGCTTCCGTAACATTCCTTACTTCATTCCGTAAATTCCCAATTTTCCTGATTGTTAGGCCATCATCTGGATCAGCTGAAATGTACAGCTGTGCATCATCTGCATAGCAGTGAAAACTACGAACAGTTGTTTACGAACAATTACGAACGTTACGAACAATGCAATTTCTGGTTAGTCGTAAGCCTGTGTAAAAAAGAAAGCTTTAAGTTAAGACTTCATTGACACTTGTAGTACCTTTAGATATTCTGAAGCAGAGCATTCCACTGCATCACTGCTAACAGCCTACTTACCAACTGAAGCACATAAAATAATGGGAATTCCAGATCCAGGCTTGTTAAACAATAAGCTGTGAGGAATTTCAGTTGAAATAATGATTACTGTAGTTTATTAGTGCTCGTCCTACACCTAACCCTAACATTAAACCAAAAGGTCATTTCTGTGTGGAGTTGTATGTAGTTTGATGTCCTCCTCGTGTCTGCGTGGGTTTACTCTACGTTTTCCAGTCTCCTCCCACAGATTCCTACATAAAGTTAATTGATTACACTAAATCGGCCCCAAATGTAAAATTGACAATGAATTTTGAACAAAATCAACAATGAACAAAAGCACAACAGTTGAAAACTCTTGGACTTTACAATGATATCTAAGCCTAAAACGTTTTTTTTTTCCTTCCAAGACAGCACTTGCACAGATGAGCATCAGGCTGGCAGGGATCAATTGTATATGTGGTGGGCTAGCATATAGCCACGATGTCACTCGTCCACCTCCAAGCCCCTCCTAGTCCATTACTATTCATCTTAGTAGGTCCTGTACTAATATTACCGATGCCTGTATGAACGAGGTGATAATAATGTAATTATAATAATAATAATAATAATAATGTAATCATAATAATAATGTAAGAAATGTTCCTGTGTGTATAATGATTCTCTGGTTAATACCCAGGGCATGACATATTCCTTGTTGATTTCTCCCTGTGAATTGAAAAGACATCTAAACTATGTGCATTAGTAACACAAATGGGTAGGTCTGTGTACTTTTCTAGGGCGTTATTGGTGTGAATAAGCTTTTGAGAAGCTCTTAATGAATTTCCTAATGACTTTATTCCATGCAATGGATGGGTGCCATGTCTGGGGTTGTTCTTTCCTGGCTTCCTGTGTCGCCGGTTAGGTACAGACACTCCCCTGACTGCAGATAAGACAATGAATAAATGAATTATACTTTTATTTTCATTTCTGTAGGTCTGGGATGCACACATCTAAATTTAGTTCTGTGATATTTTAATTGTAATTATAAAGCTAAATTCCTTTATAAAAAAGAATGGCTACAGATTCTGACCTCAGATAAGTGCTGATCTCCTGTCAGGAGCTGCCATTTTGCTTTAGTGTCTGTATAAGGGTCCAAGTATCAAAGCCACAAACATGAGGATATTGTCATGGGACAGTCTGAGGAATAAATGCTACTGGAGGTCATACATGCTCAAAAAGAAACACACACACACATCAGTTTGGTCCACAGGGTTTGTCTTATTAACATACATGCTGATTGTTCACAGAAACAAAAACAATCCCAGCCTCAGTTGGACTTCATAACTTAATAATAAAGACCTTGATCTTTATCTTTTGAAGTCAAGCCGTTCTTTTTGTTCAGTGTGTCTCTGTGACATCTGAAATCTGTGAAGCTGGATTTGTGTATAGACTAGACACTGGGGTCAGGAGGGAGTCGAACAGAGAACAACAAAAGATTGTTTCAAGGGTTCCTTTTTTTATCAGCAGCACACACCCACACACACAAACGAAATCTCTTTTAAGTGTGGCAGGGATAAGGCCTTATTAATGCATTTGATCTTCTGTTTGTATAGGATGTAATATAACATAAACACCCACACACAGACATGAAAAAAGAACATAACTGCCCACAAGCAAAGTCAAACACGGGATCTCAGGCACAGTGAGGCAATAAGGCTGACCATTGCACCACTGTGCCACCAGAATTGTCTGTATTTATGCATAAATATGAGCTAAAATATCATTTATATAATATCACCAAGAACCTCAAGAAGAGTGGTTCAATCGGAGTGAAGCACAAGTGCCCAAGAAAGTCAAGCAAGCATCAGGACAGTCTCATAAAGAGGATGCAGAGATCGGGTCGCCACCAGTGCAGAGCCTGTTCAGGAATGGCAGAGGGCAGGTGTGAGGGCACAGTGAGATGAAGGGCAGACTGATATTCTACAGCATGTATAGGGATTGAACTGGGGTAATGTTATTTTCCCTGATGCGCCCCATTCCAGGCTGTCTGGGACATCTGAAAAAAAAGAAAAGATTGTCAAGAGAAAAAAAGACGAGAGTCCTGTGTCATGCCAACAGTGATGCATGCTGAGAACATTCATGTGTGGGGTTGTCCTAAGAACACTGCCATGAATAAGGAATGGTATTAAAACATCCTCCAAGAGCAACTTCTCCCAAAGAACCAGGAGCAATTCAGTGACGAGCAGTGCGTTTTCCAGCATGATAACCAAGTTCTCAGTGAACAAATAGTTGAAATGGTGGGTCAATGGACGAGAAACTCCCCAGGTCTCAATCCCTTTGAGATACTCGCATACTTCTCACATCTGCAAAGTTCACGTTCTTTTCACGTTTTATCTAACATGTTAAATAAGCAGTGGTGAAGCCAGTGATCCCTCTGAACATGTTGATGTCTATTTCTTTTTCGATACAGAAACCCTCCAAGATAAATATACTACATTTACATTGCAGGTAAACTTATTTATCTAGGGGCTTCCATGACTGTACCAATACAGATTTGTCTTTCCTGTTATAACATATTAAAGACCTTGTCATTAAATGGTGCACACCTATAACATCTAAATATTCAAGTATAAAATAAGCATGCAATATCTTGCATCCTTTAACAAACAACCTTCGATGACCTGATGGCACAAATGCTAGACAAAATAGATCATAACATACAAGCCGTTACTTATTGGTCATTTATGCGGCCCTTAATGCTTAATACAGTTTTCGTGAAAAACAGCACAGATGTTTTTGTGCATTGGGACCTCAATCCTAGGCTCCAATCTTACTTATTATATGTTAGATTTTTAGCTTCACATTTCCTTCAGGCAAAATCAGGACTTGATTACACCATTATGGTAGGCTAGCATATTAGACAGATACACCTATGTGCCATGCTATTCATATGCCCGGCCAAACATAAACATACTTAATGTTTGACGCACACATCTTTTGGTGGTCTGATGGAGGACGTTAAATTCGAAGTTAAAGTTGCAGAACATTCATTTTTCTTCCTTATTCAGTCGTTTCTCTCTGCATATCAGCACTCTCTGATCTTCTTCCTTCCTTTCATCTATCACTTCAGATCTTATTTTCTACGCCTTTAGTCTGTTATTACTCTCAGGTACCTGATTGAAAATGTATGACCTTACTTGAAAATGTTGACGCTAATGCGCAGACAGGTAGCTGCAGTGTTGAAAAGCCCAGGCTTAAGACGAGTGGGATGGAATACAAGTAAGATAAAATAGAGAGCTAGGAAGTAGCTTCATCACTGAAACACTTCAGCTCCAATAACCTTTAAGTGCCTGCTCCACAAGATAGCTAAGCTGGGCCAACAAATACTGTAACTCCGGGTCTTGATTGATTTTCAGAGTGCATTTCCAACCTCTGCTTTTTTCTCACCGTCTTTAAGCTTACTCCCTAGCTGGAGGCAGCTGACTTAAGAACTGTGTAGTTCAAAGGTACCTGTGTCAGTGGGCAGCATTTTAATCAGCACGGGCCCCCTGTAGTCAAGGCACCCTACTGTGCGATCATAAATAATTATAATCAGACTGCTCGTGTAAGATTTTACTTGCTAGTTTATAGGCATATCTTTATGGAGCTCAATATGTTCTCTCCTAAATGGCAAGAAGAATGAGATAAAGTACGGATCGATACCCTGCTCAATTACAAAATCAAAACCAGTCCTCAAGTGATGGATTCAGTCGAACAAACCTCAAAAACTCGCACGTTTCACACACGTATGCTCAGGAGATTACCAGCCAAGATGCTCACTATTAACTATTCAGTTCAACAACTGAACAAAACAAGTGAAAACTTTTTAAATGCGACCAACCATGAAGACTTAAGGAAGAAACACAGGCCAAGGGAAGACAAACTTCTTACCGTACCTCAGTAAAAAACACCTGTTGTGGTGCCACCACAGTCTTATTAACATAAATGTATAAACTAGCTAGTCTGGTAATGGTCAAATTGTGACGATACAGCTTAAAACCCGTTAGACTACAGCCAGAGACTTTGACTTTAAGGGTTCGGGTTCCTTTTGAAAGCCCAGACAAACAGTCAGGATTCAGACTACTTTAGGATTATAAATACTAACTTTCTGATTAGTAGAGTGTCACAGTCTCTAGTTGACAGTTATAGTCCTTGCATTGGATGTGGAATAATAATTGTTTCTCAGGCAAACCTTATGGGGCTGTGGGGGTGCAAAAAAAAAGAGGCATATTAAAGATACTCAATGCATGTCACGCAATAATTCCACTCTAAAGGACTTTTTGGATGTTGCAATTAATGACCAATTTTGATTATACCATCGAATGACCAAATGGATTTTTTTATAAAATAATTTGTTATTTTTAACACTTGCACGTCTGTGAGCTGGAGAGATTACTCACATAGCACACGTAAACACAAAGTGCCAGCACAGGCGAGTTACGCTGCGCTGACTTGTACATAGTTCGATTTTAGAATTAATTTGACTGTTTGTGTAAATATCCATTGGTTCAGCCCAATGCTACATTGTGTTTGTGGTTATGACTGAAGAAAGATTGTGTTGATATAGTATGCATAAGGGAAAGAAATTCAGGTCGTGTTGATGAGGCTGTGCTGAAAAGACATTTGAAGTTACGGAAACTCCATTTGCAGAATGTCTCGTCAGTTCAGAGGCAAAGGCAAGTAACACAGAGACAGAGTCTGTCTCTATCGATTACCTGGACACCTAGAACTTATTCCCTCCCTATTAGCTTTCTTTAACAGTCCACAAACAAAAGAAAGCCTTACCTCTGCTGTCCTGTACTGTATATGTTCTCAGGATATTTAAGGCTGTTCAAGTTAATTCTGCAGACCATGCAAAACAAGACACATTTTCTTTTCAGGACATTTTTAAACATAAGCAAATTTAGTACCCTGTAACGGAAATATACTACTAGAAACAGTGATATAAAATTGTAAATTAAATGCTCTATTGTAGCTTAAATAACCGAGTGAAAACTTACTATTTTTAGTTCTGAAGAATAAGAAGTGAAAAATGGGTACTGCTTTTGTATTAAAAATGCTTATGGCATATACTGCCCACAAATATTAAGGGATACTTCAAAATGAAATATCCCGAAGTGAAATACCCTCTAAATTTTGTGAGCAGTGTATTAATGCACGACCAGTTTCGATATATCCTCGAGTCCCGATGCGATCTTTCTGTCGTTGAATGACCTTTTATGAGGAAAAGTGAAGTTACATAAATCAGGGCTGTGCATTTAAAGCTGTTTTCAGAACAGCTTTATAAAGAACATGTGGGATAAGCTAATGAATGAGCAAAAAAGAATAATGTAAATGAGTGCAATGTAAAAAAGACAGGAATTTGAGAGAGTTGTTGAGGAGCCTTAACTCAAATGGACAAGAGAGTTAACACATGAGGAGTATTGATTGTAGAGAGAAGGGCAATGAGAAAGAACTGGAATCAACGGGACAACGGCAAAGAAAGAGATCGAAGGATTACAGTGCAAAAGTACCCTTTCAATTTCAAGATTTGTTTTAGCAGTTATTAAAATGTAACTCTGTTATTAAGCAAAATGTACTCATTGAATTGTATTGATTATAGACAAAGACCCCTAAATACGTACTTGCTCATGTGAAAATTGTAATTGTCCATTGTAATCATCTGAAAACAAGCATTTATGTAGTGAATTACAATTAGAGATGGCTTAATGTTAGGTTTCTGGATCAAACTAAAGAGGCTTAGCTTTGGGAAATTCCTCTGTACCATGTGAGCCACTTTAAAATCCCCACCTCTGGTAAAGAGATGTCTGGTTATAGAAGTGTGTTTCAGTTATATTGATTGTGTATACACCAGGGCATGGTTTCTTAGGTCTAGGGGCTGTTTCTACACAAGCAGACCAGGATGGCATTGTTGAAAATTTCAAATAATCAAGCACTACTAATACGGTTCAGAAATGTGATGGCCAGCTCTTCTGTATAATCACTGTGCATACTGTATATAAATCCTGTATATTCCAACCGGTGTTTAGCTTTTTTTTTTTGTGTCGTGTTGTCCTTTTGGAACAGTGCTAGTTTGCGTTTTATATCTCCCATCTATGTCAGGTCCAAAAATATTACACTTATTCATGAGGGAAGCTTGTGACGGAAAGAAATAAATCACAGCATCCTCATACTGTCACCAAAAATGATTCAAAACACAAAGGCCGTGAAATGGAAAAGTAGGAGCATAATGTGCCTTGATTTCAGCTTGTTTCATCACCGACTCAGTTCTCTCTAGTTCATATTTTTAAATTTATTCCATCACCGAACCAGGGGCATTGCAAAGATCTAAAGACATTAGGGACTTAGGTCAGACCATTTCTGTAGGTGGGTAATTTCGACCTCAAATCAGAAAATGATATGAAAAATGAAAATATGTTTTAGAAAGGTCTGCGTTTCTTAATGTACTTTGACTTTTATTTCATTGTAGACAGTATGAACCCAGGATGTGTCATGTTTTGCGCGCCAAACTGTTTTAGTTTGCGACTAAACATCAATTCCTGCATTTCAGACCTGCAAAACAGCTTTGAAAAATTGGGGTCAGGGCAATTTACGGCGAGTAGTGAGGTAAAAACTACGTTTCTACTGTGATTTCAGAAGGTCACTGAAAGAAATCTAGAAGGAATGTCTATATAGGTCCTTAGTTGTTCGGATTTGACTTGTTTTGCTTTTCCTCTCTGGAAAAGATGACGTCTTAAAAGAATTACTGTTGCTCTAAAACCTCAGTCTACTTTTCTGCATTAATGCTGCAATCACAGAAGTGTAAATGACCTTTACCAAGGGCACTGGCACAGCCTCATACCATCACAAACCCTGACTTTTGCTCTCGCTGCTGATAAAAGTCTGGCTAGTCCTTTTTTGTTTTCAGTCTGGAGCACTGTGCCTGTATTTCTTCCAGAAAAGATTTGGAATACTGATTCACCTGACCATAATACACATTTACACTGGACCATCCTAGATGCCTCCGAACCCAGAGAAGTCAGCACCACTTTTTGACATGTTTAACATGAGGCTTATTTATACACAGTAAAGTTTTAAGTGCCACATTTACCACAGTAAGTGATTATATCAGATATTAATGAATGCCAGTTCTTGTGGAAGTGCCATCTGAGGGATCAGAGATCAGTTTAGGTTTGTGCCTTTGCCCTTTACGCACTGAAATTCCTCCAGAATATGCAAATTCCACCCTTTCTTTGAGGTGTTGTTTTCACACGTTTTAAAATGTTTACATAAAAAATGTCCCTTTCACGGATGCTGCTTACGTACCAAATCACAATTATAATGACCTTTTTGAAACCACATTATGCTGTTTTTAATATTCATTACTACATGTCCCCTGTCCAAACATTTTGGAAAGTGTCGCAGGCCTGAAATAACAAACGGAATAAACGTAACCAGGCAAAACATGAAATATCAGCTGTCTGAAACGAAATAAAAGCCAAAGCAAATCTCAAAATTCTCATTTGCGTTGTTCCATATGATCGCAGCTTTTTCTCAATTTGGGGTCGTGTATATATAGTGACCTTAAATGTTAACGTTGTAATGTATTATATTAGGGAGTCAACCCACAAATAAAAAAAAAAGAAAAGGCAAAAGAAAGCTGCATTTTTAAATGTTTTACAATGTTTACTCTAACTCACAATTAGAACTTGTTTCTGCCCATGTAGCCTTTAATTATTACCTAGTCTGGTTAATGCTCAATCCATGAAATATATATGACGATTAATAATTAAACTGTGCTCATGCATATTTAAATAACATATTAGTCTACAGAGCAAATGCATTTGGCTCTATTAAGTAAATAGGAGGTACACATGAGAAGTACATTGAATGACACTAAGAACTTTTCACTGTGGTTTTTGATCGGCGTTAATGAGCTCCATTGTTTTCTTCTTGCACAGTGAAGAAAAGCCTCTCCCTGGGAAGTGTATTTTTAGAGTGCACACAAAAGTGCACATACACAAACAACGTGTGCTTGTTCTTTCACAGTGTGTATGTTTGGGTTTTTTTTTACATAAAGCAAAGGATAGTGTGTATATAGTGGGGGCCAAAAGGCCACTAAATACCACTAGTGATGCTTGTTTGGATCTTTGTGGAGAAAAACTTCACAATGAAGATCAAGGAGTGCTGACTGAACTTTCCTCAACGATCACCCGACCTAAACTACACCGAATGTTTATGGGGGCCATTTGAAGAAGAGAACGCCAATCAACACCAGTAACATCACGCAATATTGTGAAATCGTGCTGGAAAAACATTTTGCCTGAACTTAAACACCCTCATCCCTTAAATGTAGGGAGTCAGCAACCATACCAACTATCAAACTTATGTCTTGAGTTTGCGATTTTTTTAGAAGAAGCTGCAAAATAGAACTATTTTCACTAGAGACTTTTGATACTGTACAGTATATTTTGTTTTATGAACTTATAAAAATCCTATTAAGTCCTATGATAATCCTGGATGACTTGTAATACTACGGTACACCTTCCCGAAGGTTTACTCATTAATTTCAAGCTGTGAAACATCTTCTCGATGGATTTCGAGGTCAGAACGATGCCCTCCTTTCTATTATTTGAGCCACTTTAGTGCAGTGGTTGTTAAGTTGATAAAATCACATTTAAAAAAGCCTTTCAAAGAAATATCTGGCTTTGTATTGTTAGTAAGGATGATTGGTTAGACTATGTGTACTATATATATAATTATTAATTTTTTTAAGCATGCGCCATGACTTGTGGCGATATTTACATTCTCTTGTTTTTTCTCTGCATTTGGCTGCTGTTTACTTAGCTGCCTTTCTCTACAATGTTTAATTTATAAATACCTTACAAAAATAAAATCCTTCAGCATCACTTTGGTCAGTTGTTCCTGCTGCTTTTCATTGAATACCTATCTTTAGATGATCTCTTTCACGGATCTCTTGCGACGCATTTTTTCTGCCGTTCACCAGTATTTTTTATGATTGACTACTTAAATCGTAGCATATAACGTAAACTGATATAACTCTATCAACCACTTTCCTATCAGCTGTCCTGTCTTAGTTGACTACATGTCAGATTTATTTATATAGCGCTTTTTACAAAGGAGCATTGTTTCATAGCAGCTTTACAGTATTGCTGATTATCTTCTATGGCCAATCCCAAAATGTGTATGCCTAGGGTGACAATGGCAAATAAAAACTCCCCTAACATCATAAAGGAAGAAACCTTGGGATCACCCAGACTCGAAAAGGGACCCGTCCTCCTTGGGCGGCTTAGATGTTTAGTGTAAGAATTAAATTTGGCTAGGCTAATTTGTTTGCAGTAATAATTCAAATGCACACTTAAGTGTTGTCTTATAGCATAAACTCTTGGCTAGAAAAAAGAACGCCTGAATGTAACACAGCAAAAATGGATCATGTGAGACAGCAGCCCACCTCCCCAGCAATCAGCAAAACCTGCATGATCACACAAGGATTCGATTCAATTCAATTTTATTTCTATAGCGCTTTTTACAATGTAGCATTGTCTCAAAGCAGCTTTACAATATTACATTATCTTTAAAGGCCAATCCCAAGTTGAGCAAGCCTAGGGCGACAGAGGCAAGGAAAAACTCCCTAAAATGGAAGGAAGAAACCTCCGGAGGAACCAAGACTCAACAGGGGACCTGTCCTCCATGGGCAGCCCAGATGTTAATTAAATAAATACTGACTGTATATTCAATTATAGCAAAATTCGTTTTTAACTAAATAACAAATGATTAATAAAATTGTAATTAGAAATAGAAAAACTATCAAATAAACTAAAACAAAATTGATTCAAAAGGAGGCAGGAAGACAGCAACCCAGCATCCCAACTCACCATAAATCTCTTTCAGATATTCCAGACTCAGCTGAGTGGTATTTCAGAGCTAAATTTGCATCCGTGTGGCCATGTTTTTTTTAAGTGTTTAACTTAAGTGTTATTTTTTATCAAATGAATCATAATTTAGTTAAGGACATGTTTACCTGTAGCACTTCAGTTACAGTAAAGAAGAATAGGATGGGATTAACACTGAGATGGATGAGATGCTGCAGAGAATTTGAAGGAAGGAATTCCTTTGGAACTGTTTTTGAGGCTAGACACGGAATGACTTGCCACACGTAGCATAAACCCTGAAGCTGGGATCTGGCAGTAGTGCAGAGTTAGTGAACCTAAATGTACGGGCAGAGTATAATAATGAATGAGAACCTATCGGGGTGCCAAACTGTAAAGCAATATTTCATATTAGATCCTTGCTATGACAGCTAGTCGTCAGTGCATAGTGGGTCAGGTTATGTACTCGGAGGTCTCTTTCTGTAGTTACAGAGCTCTGGTTGTGCTGAAATACAGTGATGGTTTTGTTGAGAGGTCAATAAATATTGCATTGCAATACTTCAGATCGGAATATATGGACTCCATCAATGACCAACTGCGTGGTGATTCTGGACTGGCACATTAACCAGGGGACTGATGTGTGCCTCAAAAATCATACTATAGTTGTGTAACCGCAAATCAGAAAAAAGTTGGAATGGTATGAAAAAACAAACAAACGCAGAGCACCTTACACGTGCTTTGACTTTGCTATCATCGTGAACATTCCGTACCCAAGATATTTAATGTTTTGTCTGGTCAACTTTTTATTTGTTTAAAAAAAACATCCATTGCTGCATTTCAGGCCTGCGATACACTCCAAAAATGTTGGGACAGGGGCAATTTATGGCAAGTAATAAGCTAATATGCAAAATTTGCGATCCATACCCATCCAGTGTATGCTTGAGGAGAATTGCTTGTAAATGTTTCACTAATTCTCTCCCATATTTGTTCACCACTGGAGATGCTCTGCCCAGATTTACTCCTCAAATACCCAGCCTTTTGTGAACATTATTTCCTTTTTTAAAATTTATTAATATTTCCAAATTGCCCTCGTCCCGACTATTTTTTAATGAGTTGTTGAAATGAAGCTATGGAATGAAATGAAGCTGACGAGACAAAACATGAACTCTCTCGGGTCCATACTGTCTGCAATGAATTAAATATTGAATTTTACAAAGGTTATTTAAGTCCTGCATTTTTTTACACATCACAAATGATTTGGGGTTGCACACAGTTGATGCAGGGTCCATCTGAGCTCCGTCAACAGTGTTTGTATATATGTTAAATGTCATGTTTTTGCATATTATAGAAATTTTAAGGTCATCTGCATAACAATGGAAACTAAACCCGTGACAGAAAATATGTCCTAAATTGAGACTGTCATTAGGAGATGATCCAGAACAGATCCCTGAAGGCCAGCTCGCGTTACTACGGCAGTTATTTGTATTTCCCAGAAGCAGAGCTGTCAATGGATGGGAGCCAGGGCAGAACTGTGATGTGACAAAATGTGTCCAGTCTTGTGAATATGTTGCAGGGGGAGGGATCCGTAATGGCACCAGGTCAGCAGAGAGTAGAAGGTTATTTATGTTCCTGTACAAAACTGTCTCCATATGATGAAGTGGGCAAAACCAATTCTGAAACAGAGCGTTTGGTCTGTAATTTAGAAAGGTAATATAAATGGTACAATCAACCAATAATTTAATCTGCTCCATAATACCGTAAAACATCGGTACAAGCTGTACCCTACTGTCTGAAAAAAAGATCAGTGAAACAGGTTACTTCGTCTGTACAGATCTTTAAGTACACAATCCTTAAATCTGTCAGAGAACTGGTATGACTGGAATGGACATTGACTGGACATTACCATAGTTACATCGTCTGTTGCAATAATATAATTTAAACATAAAGGCTAGCGACTGCATGCATATGATATGTAAATGTGCTGAAAACTCAAGTTAGCCTAGTAGTGGGAAGGAGTACTGCTTACAATAAGGGAGGCACAAAATCACACACACATGAGGAACTTGCACAAGAACACATCAAAAAAGTTCAAAAAGTGAGCCTCCAAATGTGAGCTAATGAGAAAGCGAGCACACAACCGGTAAGGTAGTTACTTACACACACATGACTCAGGGTTGCCAGATCCCACGCCTCAAACAAGCAACTCGGACTATGGAAACAAGCCAGAAGAAGGCCAGAATTGCCTTAAAATAGGATCAGAAGTGTTGATTAGCTGTTTACGGCCACAATATCCGGAGTGAAACAGATTTTTATCTCCTATTGGAATGTATTATAATTTAAGACCTCACAAATTTAAGTAAACAGGCGTGGACGGCGGATGGAGCTGTAATGGTTTACACTAATAGAAAATGGTTTCTTGGTTGCAGGCCGAATTTGAAACGGTTTTATTTAATGATCATAATTACTTTCATAAGATGTGGTGTGGAATATAGAGAATCAAATATTAAACCCTCTGGTCTGCTCCAGTTAAGTCAGGATCTATTGCTCAGCGTGATGCATCAAAGACCAACCAACGATAATCACGATTATAATGTAATGCTTATGTTTGTTTTGTTTTGTTTTGTTTTTTTTGTGTTTGTTCAAATTAAATTTAGAAGTTCCACACAAGGCAAAAAAGTAATGAGGCAAAATATCACAAATCACCAGCACTACATGGACTGTAATCTTATCCATCCCAAATCTGAATTGTGCATAATAGCTGACCATTTTTGAGCCACGAATCCGTCCACATCTGTTAATTCTCGTTATGCTATGTTTGTTGTTGAGTTTGCCCTTGGACTGGAAGCCATAGTATTTATGCTGAGGGAAATGTCTACTAACAATAGGAAAAAAAAGACCTTCTTTAAAACGGAAAATGTGCTTTTGATGACGGTGCCTGCTTAATCCCAGCTTAGTTCTGCTCTGTGTTTGACTGCTTAATCATGCATCCGTGGCTAAGTGGCTGCATCTTAAGTCATGCTGCTGGCTGGACATTTTTGATTCTTGGATGTCAGAAGTGTTTAAATATGTCACATTTCCATACTCTAGTCCATCTGTTTCTCTACATACCTTGTTAGTTCTGATGACTCTGTTCTTTAATGTCGAGATTTTAAACAACTTAGTGTCACTGATATATCATAGGTAGAACTAATGAAATGAACAGTAAGTTTATAATCGTGGAGGTGCATCTAATAAAATGATCGGTGAGTGCATGTGTGTGTCATATGTCATCAAAATAGGGGATATTACATTCCATTTTTGAGCATAGTATATATGGCATGTCAAAATTAGTTCACCACCAAGAGCTATATTAGTTTTATTATATTTATTTAGGTTGCAACCTTTGAGTCTACTTACTTAAAGATGTTATGTCTGGCTTTTGGAAACAAATGTAAGCATTGTTTCAAATAAAATTGCCATTGTGGCAAATAAAAAAGATTAGACTAGGTGAAAGGTGGTTAGGTGGGTGAATTTGCTGAGTGGTGGTAATAGTTAACGCTACAAATACCAAAAAAAAAGAAAATGCAAGCTAATGTAATAGTTTTTAGTTGTCTTGTAGTTTGATACCATTAGTCTGTGGGCATTAAAATACAATATCCTGGGAACCATACTTCACTAATGCATCTTGAGAGAGCTGCCAACAGGAGCCACATATTTATAAGACGAAAATATCTGGTGTGTAGGTGGGGGAAAGATAGCCTGTCAGAGGCCTCAAATCATTAAGGGCCTGAGGGCTAAAGTGTTATATCAGCAATGCATTTGCCTGAAGACATCTTGGCCAGATTTTTTTTATTTGCAAACCCTCAGAATGTTATCGTACGTCAGCTTTGATCAAAGTAAATTCTTCGCAGACTTTCCTCTTGGCACCTTTTATCCAGACTCGAACCCGTTGCTTATGTGATTAATGAATGAATTATTCGCCTTGGGCACCTTTACGGTTTAATGGCAGAATCGTTTCGAAGGAAGAACATCTTCTTTCAACCATACTTTAGCAATTTGTTCACTAATATATGAGTGAAGCTATTTTTCACATCTCACAATGAAATATCCCATAATAAAATATCCCCTAAATTTTTGTGAGCAGTATATATTGAAAAGAAGTTCGTGGACAACCCTTCAAATTTTTGTCTCAATTATTCTCTCAACTCTGCTCTTTCAGCAAAGTTCCGTTATATCACATCATATAAAGCGAATGTTGCAGGGTTCTCCGTAGACACACAGTAGAATTGTTTGTACTGATACAGCAGTGACTCTGCAGTGAATATGATGCAGTTTTAGTCAGTTTCAGTCATTTGAATCAATTTTCTGCTGCCCTTAAACAAAGTGCATAGATAATTGTTTTGCCAACATGGCAGACTTCTTGACAGAATCTTGACCCCACCTCCATCCGACACCTTGCACTGGTATATCAAACGAGAGCCAGAGCTTCGGAAGCAGAGATCACTGTGGGTTTTTTTGTCTATCTAGTGTATTTGAATGGTTTGAGACTGTGGTGGCTCATTAGTTAAAGCACGAAAGAGGATCACATCTGTTTAAATTCTGCCTCCACTAAGCTGACACTAGTTTAACCGTCATCATTAACTTTTCTTTACCTATCTGATGCTCTAGATTGTTCTAGATTTAAAAAGAAAATCTGCCCAGTGGATGAACTATAAACATCTCACATATCACTCAAGGGTCATCACACTCTCTGGTAACTCTGTGGTAAAAAAAAACCAAAGTGTTCAAAGACTTGGGTTTCCTTCACACTATAGAAATTCCCAGCTGTGACTTAGTCAAAGATAAACAAGTTCCACACTAACCTTCTGCCATGAGTAAAAGCGGAAAAGGTAATTCATGGTGTTAAAAATGAAACAAACAAATTATCTGGTCAAAGACAATATTAGCAACTAATACATTAGTATAAAAGCACAAACTATTATAGAAAACTGTGCAAACGTGCATATTCTAACCACAAAACCCCTAGGAATAGAAATCTAATAAGGGAAAATAGTCAGCGGAAACCAGTTTTTTTTTTTATTTAAAGTTTAGGAAGATAATATTTATGATGGAGGCAGATAACTGCGAACACTTTTAGAACATATAGAAAGTTTGTACAGATTGTACGGATAATTCCAGTTGAAGGAAACTGTACATCTTTTTTGGTTCTTGAAAATCCTTCTCACCTGAAAGGCTTCTTCAGTTTATTTAGATAACTGAGAGCACAGATATTTAACCTCTAGAAAGAGTCCCAGACCCACCCTGTCAACAGGTTTGTGGGATTTGAACCCTGGACCATCAAATGGTCCAGTATCTTAACCGCTAGGCTACCGCAGTCCCATTCCAGTATAATTTGAGTATAACATTTACATTTATGGCATTTAGCAGATGTTCTTATCCAGAGCAACTTACAATTATTACAGATTTATAATCCAAGCAATTGTGGGTTAAGGGCCTTGCTCAAGGACCCACCTGTGGTACAGGTGGGATTTGAACCCTTGACCTTCTGGTTCATAGTCCAGTACCGCTAAGCTACCACAGTCCCACAGACTTAGCCATTGTAGTGGTTAGTATATAATCCAATAGTGTGGTTAAATCTTAAATCGAGCGTACAAGTTTGCAGTCCTGAATCAAAGATTGCAAAAAAACATGAAGCAGATCCTACTAGACACGTTAGGACACGGGTTTTAAATGTGTTCCTGTCTGCAACAAAAAGTGGGGAGAGCTTAGTAAAGGAGTTGATTTTGCTCTGTAGTAGAGCAAAGAAACATGAAGCCTGGTGAGAAAATGATATTTTCTTCTGATGTTTCACATAAGAATCTGCAAGACTACATTTCAGGAAAATGTGCTCTTATCCAAATGAACATCTAAGATTCGTTGTTGTGTGGGCCAGTCAGACCATCTGTGGATTGAGAGCTCCAGCATCTGGGATTTCTTTGCCAAAAGGCAGATCAGTTCATATGGGTTACAGTTTCATCTGGCTCCTTTCTGCATGTGTCTGTAAAGTACCTCTAGGTACTTTGGTTTTGTCACAAAAACATGTATGTTGGGTTAATTGGTGTCTCCAAAGTGTGTCCCTAGTGTGTGAGTATGTGTCCTGTAATGGTTTTCCATCATGTATGGTTATGTTACTGACATAATTGTGCAAATGTACAAGTAAAAGTGCAGATGTACAAATTTGTCCCAGTTTTGGTTGGAGAATGGAAAAATAAAACCAACGAATGTACATTTTTGTGGCTATGTTAAGTCTGATGTTAAATGTGCTCATGTCATAGGCATCTATGCAAATTTGGAGTAGGTTAATGTTTTGGTAGTAAAAGTCTAGAGCAAGGCCATAAAATAATTGACTGGTGGCCATATTGTGAGAAATTATAAAATAACCACGTCTTTTAATCAAGTGCATGTACACATTCATACTGTAAACAGACAAAAGTTTGTGGACACCCATATTACATCAAAAACATGTTATATCACAACTTTGTTCTCTTATTAGAACATGACTGTGAGGTCGAATTCTGATGTTGGACAATAAGCCTTTCTCACTTTAGATGTTCCAATCCATTTTCAAAGTGTCTTATGGTTTCTTGTTATAAACTGATGATGTATGGGGTTATTCATCGAACGACCGGGCACAGTCAGTATTGCACGTCCGAAATTGAACAAAATGCAAAAAGATGTGAAGCTGAATTAGAAGCAAGAGCCTATAATATTCATAATGCATAATATTAAATATTAAGGAGGCGTTCAAAATGAACAGCATTTCATAAGAGAAGCATTGTGTACGCTTCTAAGATCTGTAGAGCAGAATCTGGTGTGAATGTTGCAGAAGGCAAGCAGGGAATCAATAAATGTAAAACTCACTCCAATTGGTAATGCAAAGCTATCAATAAAGTGGAGCACATTTCGATACTGGAGGTAAATGCCTGGAGCAAAACTCTGCTTCAGAGGCTGTGGTTCACAGATGTTGCAGGAAAAGACCATAAAATAGATGTCAAGCCTCTTAATAAGTAACAGATATATGTATTTTTTTGTACAGTTCTAATGTATGTACTAATGTATTTATGTATATATACAACGTGACAGGAAAAGCATATGCATCCATCTTTATGGTTAAGAATTTCAGTGTTATCTAAATTAAGCAGGACTGTGTATCGGATATAAGCTGTTTAGTTGAGCATGATGTTTTTAGATATTAAAAAAGTTTGGACTTGAATGTGAGGTATTCTCTGCAGCAGGTAGTACACATGGCTTTAGTTAGGAAAAGCAGCCTCATGCAACACCAGGTAGAGCGCACTCAGCAAGTGAACACCTGGTAGAGTTGCCAGGTTCTCCTGATTTAGCACCACTCAGTGTCACTTCAGTGCCGTTGGCAGATAGAAACAATGCCAAAAAAGATGGGGTAATGCATTTCCCACTTTGTAATGTTGCCATTCCTTTTCACCACAATTAAAAGGCGGTTTGGCAAAGAGGATACGAAATGATTTGGTGTCATTTCTAACGTTCTTAATGCCAACAAAGTATAACATGTGCATTCATGTGACCACAATACACACCTCTAGTGCGTGATGCCATCCTAGATGCCCTGAGCCCAGAGAGCCTGTACCCCTTGGTATTCTTGATGGCTGTGCTGGTGAGCTTTTAAACTCTGGTAACGCTTTACACACATTATTGCATTATATTTGCATTAAAGTCGTATGAAACTTTAATTGCATACGAGAGAAGGCACTGCTACATGTAATGCTTTCTGAGAAATGGGGTCATGGATAGTAGTTCTTACGCAATGACAATGGTTATGTTTTTAGGTGTACACTTTTGTTTTTTCGCGTTTCAGTATTCTGGACTATTTTATGTGTTTACTGTTATTATGTGCAATACACAGCTCTGCGGTTGCCAGGCTTTTCCTGATTAATATATCGGTTGCTCTTTTTATACCATTTTCTTTTAGGCTAGGAAGAATATAAGCTCATTTTATGGCTGATTTTATGGTTCAGACAGAAAACCTAAAATGCACAAAGCACCAGGGGAGTCACGAGTTTGCGTATTTTATGCTGTTTAACTTTTTCATCCCAAGACAAAATAAAAACTAAATCATGTTTGGTATTATTTGCACTGGATCTGAATGCTAATTGTTTACTACTTACTACTTACAGTAGCCTACAAAATATAGCAACACAAAGCACTTAATGAGCCAACATTTGATTAATGAAATAATAAAAATACTTTACTTCAGATAATGGGATATGCAAATAGTAATAGTTATGCAGTACTTCACATCAGTGGTTTTAAAGATGATTTTGAGAGCAGGTCTTAATGGGACGCATCAGAAGAAGATTAATGAAGCAAAGAAACTGGGAGTTCAGCGTGCGCCAGTGATGCGATTCGATTTTTGTGAAGTACCTAAATAAATGTAAAGAATATGATTTACTTTTCCAAGTGGCAAAAAAGAAATCCACAGCTTTAATCATAACATCTTGCCAGCAGTGTACTACGGACCGAAACTGACGATGATAAATGATCAAAAGACGACATGCACAAATTTGTGCATGGAATAAAACATACATTATTCTGTATTAAACTGTGGTTTAGAGCCCAGTAATACTGCTGCATCTTTGCACTAAACATGCTACTGTACCCCTGCCATGTCAGCATTACAGACTAAATATAGTAAATCACTCAAACAGTATGTGGTCAGTGGAGGGTCTATTGATAATTTGCTGATTTGTAGAGCAGAAGTGGATTAATGGTTAAGATACTGGTCTGGTAACCTGAAAGTTAAAGGTGTAACGGTACTTAACCCTTCATTTATTGAATTGTATCCTCTCTCAGTAAACCGCTTTTGGTAATGTGTTGTTTAATATCCATATGGTCAATGGCTGCTGGCTGTAAAGGCCGAGATCTTAATTTTAATTGCTAATAATCTGATTACACACAGTGCTTCTTATTCCTGTCTAGAAAAGAACAGTAAACACAATAACACAGAAAACTAGTATGAGCAAAATCTCATAACGCCTGCTGACAGAAAAGAGAACTGTAGTCCTAAAAGGCCAGTAATCTTCCTTTGTTTTCAGCAAGTGTTTCAAGTTTGATCGAAGGCAAAGATAAGAATCACTATAAGATAAGAAGGTTATAGTGAATGTTCTTATTTTGTGTTTCAATTCATATTAATGAAACAAGATTATCTATCAGTGTCTAAACTACTGTGTAACTCTGTTAACGCCTGATCCGTTTTGGCCAGCATCCCGTTTCGCGGATATTAAACAGTGCAAACCCGTAAATATCATTAAACATGTTAAATGATGCCAGTACGTTATACCAGTGGCAAGTGCAAGTACAAGGCCTTGTTTACATATTTCCTTTCTATGGGATGATCATAGCTGGCATAGCTCTATTGTTTGTTTTGCTTAAGGCCATCGGAGAATAATTTTTAAGCGGCACCTCCTTGACACTGAAATCACGTTAAATTTGTGCTACTCATCTTTTCCCTGTGTCTGCATATGTTTTTATTTGAAAGTGAAAAACACCCTTTTCTGGTTCTTTTGTTTAAAATAAGCTACTGAGTTAAGGTGAGGGGTGTGGTTAATTTTTAACAGTAGCATTAATTAGCCACAGTAATAGGATAGGCAGTCTGTCTCTGTGTGTGTGTGTGTGTGTGTGTGTGTGTGTGTGTGTGTGTGTGTGTGTGTGTGTGTGTGTGTGTGTG
>JAUZST010052899.1:0-24472 GCA_034779995.1 Parotocinclus haroldoi | reverse complement strand
TGGCTTCTTTTTTTGTAGTAAATGGAAATGTTAGGCAAAGACCTGTAGGTGGCAGTAGAGGGCTGGGGAGAAACTCGAGAAAAACGAAGAGATATTATATACTGTACAGGTCTTTGGTCCGATTAAGCGGAATTTTGGACCAAATAAGCGAAAAACATTACATGTATATAATAGGATTTGATTCGGTACTTTAGGTTTTGGTCCGAATAAGCGGCTGGTTCCATTAACCGGAATCAACTTTATATTATTACTATAGTGTTGCTAGCTCAACTAATGCATTGGGTTTGCAAGAATTATGACATAATCCTTTCTTTACAGTGGGACTGCAGTTTGATCTAACTCAGTAAAATGTAAAAAAGATGTTTTGCTTGGTTTGTTTGATCTCGACAGAGCTTGACAGAGTTCACAACTTAAAATGACCTCACAGAAATGAAGGAATTAGAGGTTTACGTCACTGTCCAGTATTAAACAAACCCATTGCAACAATCCCTGTAACTACAGGCAAGGTGCAATACAGGCATCAGTTTAGTACCTGCCCTCCCCACGCCCCCACTGGCCTGTCTTCACATTGCGCTTAACCTTTGAGTGCAGGAGCACTCGTGATCATGATGGTGGAGTAAACATGTGCTTGCGCAGCACTATGGACTTTATGGTTGTGCTTGCTTACTATGTACTTACACTTAATACCCTGTACTTATAATGGCTTTCTGGAAGTTGTTTTGGGTGCAATGGCACACAGCCCTCTCGCACGCCTCATGGACTAATTGATTATGAAATAAATTGAACTATTTGTTCCGCAGCTGACATTCTGTTTTGTGTCCACCTCCGAGCATGGCTGATTTCACTAGTCAAACAAACATGGCGGTCAAACATGCTCAGGCACTGTACAGACCACTAAGTGTAAGTCCATCTTTAATGTAGCTGAGTCGATATCAGCTGTAGGTGGACACCAAATGTGTTTTATAGCCATTTAAAAGTCACAACAAGTTCATGTTACAGATTTTATACAGGTATTTATCAACTTACCAGGTTTGAAATGACGGTCTAATTTGAAAAAGTAATTTCTTTTAGTCTTTATAGTTTTGTAGCATACCTATGCTCCATCATAAGCTAGACGCAAAGCTGAACAGCACTCAATAGGAGAGCACAGAAACAAGTAACCAACAGCTCTGATTTGAACCCCACTGTGACTTCTGAGATGAGGGGCTCAGGAAATGCCCATAAATGGGCCTCTATATCCACTGTGAACTGTCAGCTGTAAACACTAGAGAGTCTAATATGTACTTGCAGGCCACGCTAAGTGCTGTCATACCCACGTACCTTTGTGCACTCTGGCTTTTATTGCATCATGTGATTTGGCCAAAGCAGTGTATAATCAGCTCTTGAATGTAGGTGGTTAATGTACAAGTTCACCCACTCGATCGGAGGATTATTTGTTTTGCACTACAGATGGATACAAGTGGATTTCAAAAGGATTCCTGAATTCATAATAACACATGGGTCATAAAAGATGATGATAGTAAAAGAATTAGGATTAAGAAGGCTTTTCAGGTTTGTTTGAAAAGGGAGAGCTGCACACAACACATGGTTATAAAATGAAATAAACAAAGCCTTATTTTTACTCTGCCAACATGCTTTACCTCCAGGATTTCTCACTCTTTCACGCACTAAGAGTCCATCTAGTGGTTGTTGAACCCACAGTTTTTATGTGTGGCATGTTCATTCATTCATACAGGGTTGGAAATACATCCCCGGTACAAGTACATTCTGTTCTTGTGGTTCGAGTCTTGAGGTAAAGCTAACTTGCTTGTAGGAAAATATCATGCATACAGACATTGGTTGTGCGCTGAGTGCAAAATGCCAACTACAGTATTTGGTGGAGGAAGGATAACGATAGTGGTTAATAAGGCTAATGATAAGGTTAATGATTCTGTATTTCACGGTATAGACTCACCTCCATAGGGCTATGGCTCAATACGCAATAATATTCAAGGGAACCGTTTGTGGAAACAGTTTGGAGAACTTCCTGTTTTCCCCATATACGGTGAAGAGGAAGTTTAGTGTGGAGGAATTGAAGTGGTCAGCGCAAATCCCTGATCGCAACTATAACCACCACCCTGAGATTGAACTAAAATTACTGTGAGTAAGGCCTCATCTTTCAAAATCAGTTGCCAACCTCATTAATACCTTTGTTGACACAATTCAGTCATGATCCAACAATAGTGAAAGAGTAAACGCTCTTATGATAGCAAAGGAAAACTCCACCCTTGGCTTTGGTTTGAAAAAAAAAAAACCCAATGTACTGTTTGTTAAACGGGTATGTGTCTTTTAACGACCACATTACGTTCTGTGAAACAACTAGTTGATAAAAATGCAACTGTTAAATAAATAAAATGGGGATTTTTTCAGCTGAAAACACGAGTGCATTCAAAACGCTTCCATCTCAACAGCATCCAAAGCCTAAACCGTTACACACAACTCCCCCCAGAAAATACACAACAACATGGTTTTTCCGTTACGAGCACATGTTACCAATCCCACACAGGGTAGAACCAAAATATAAACTCACAAGGTCAAATATAAACATGTATAAACATACATTGCACACAACCAAGAGGGAAAGAGTCCACTTAAAGGAACGCTAATTCCCAAAACAGGAAATGCAATATCACCTTTTAAATGTAAATGTAGGTGACGTCCAACCTGGCTGGAAGGCATTGCGAGGAATCAAGCCAGGTACCCTCATTATTGAGATAGAGTACTAACTTTCCAGCTATGTGCATGTTTTCATGGTGAAAAAAAAATAAAGTAACTAAAAAGGCTTCTGGGTATCACTGTCATCTGGGTTCAGGTCCCAGGTTGAGCAGTCTGGGTCCTTTCCCTGTATCCGCATGGGTTTACTCCATGTACACCAGTGTCCTTTCACAATCCAAAGACGTGTGTTCGGTTCATTTTTGTCTCTAAAGTGCCCCTTGTGAGTGCTGTGTGGAAGTGACATTCAACAATACACTCGTTCAAATCACACAAACAACAAACACAATTTTTTAAAAAGATACCTTTCAGTTTCTAGCTCAGTGTGTTATAAACATTTGGCCAAGTATTTTTACTTCATCATTTCGGATCAGCGTTTTTTTTGTTTTTTTTAACATAAGTCGGCACTTCATCCTGTTCAAGTCTTCGCGTTCAACCATATATGGATCTCTTACAATCGGAGAGGAGCCATCCTGTACTAAATGAATCAGTGTTTCCTCTTGAAAATCGTATGAAATCAGAACCAGATCACAACTCTGCTGTGGGAGAACATGAAAGCTGAGGCCAGACTCACATGAGAACTGTGTGTGGATGTTATAATTGCAGTCAGGAAAGCCAGTGGAGATTAAGCGAGCTGTCCTTTAATTATACACTCAGTTCATGAGAAACCCCCTGCGCTGCGAGCATGCTGTAAACACTGCCACATGTTAAAACACAATATAAACTCTTTACTGAACACACACCCAGGGTTCTACATACAAATGGTAGTTCAATACGAAAACTGTAAAAGAGCACATCGTAGGTCTATCTGATTCTTAGCTTCAAAAATGAAATGGGTTTTCAAAAGAAGAACAGAAATCAATAGAAGACTATTCACTTTGGGTTTACTGGAAAACGCTTCCAAATATTTCCTTTACTTGATAGATTGTTAGTGTCTAAAATGAGCTGTCTTAGTTTCGCAGACTGGAGAAATGATGCTAAAGAGGCCACTACAAGGGACAGACACAGACTACAGGGCATTGTGCGCTCTGCTGAGAAGGTGATCGGCTGTAGTCTCCCCTCGCTCCATGACCTGTACGTCTCCAGGACTGTGGGGCGATGAGCACGTCGGATCACAGCTCATTCTTCACACCCAGCGCACAGACTGTCTGAACCGCTCCCCTCAGGAAGGATGCTTTGGTCCATTTAGATCAGAACCTCTCGTCACAAGAACAGTTTCTATCCCTAAGCCATTGGACTCATGAACAGTTTATAATCACATCATTCAAATCTCTACCTCAATAACTCTAACACTGCATTTTAATTACAAGTAGCACTGTTGTTCTCTGTTGCACATACCCTTACACAGTATTTATCTTATTTTATTTTGTATTTTGAGATTTGTTTTGCATTGACAGTTTTATTACAGTGTGATATTCTTCATGTGCACCTTTTTGCCGAAACAAATTCCCAGTCTGTGAAACCTGTTCACTGACAATGGCGATAAAAGATGGATTCTGAAGAAGTAGCTTTGGTATGGCTAGCATGTTACACATCATTGCCTATCAATACTCCCAAACAGTGTTGAAGTGTTCCATCTATAATTATGTAATGTCATTTATGAAAAATGAACTAAAGTGCATCACACAGCTAAAAAAAGACGTGCCGCCATCTTGTGGAAGAATCGCGTACTTGCTCAGCTACTAACTGGGACTGTGGTACAGTGGTGAGGTACTGGACTCTAGACCAGAAGGTCTAGGGTTCAAATCCCACCTCTGCCACGGATAGGTCCCTGAGCAAGGCCCTTAACCCAAAGCTGCTTGGATCGTCTGTAAGTCTGTATTAATTTTAGGGCTCTCTGGATAAGGGCGTCTGCTAAATGCTGTAACTGTACAATTCAGACAAATGTTCTCCTGAGGCATACATCAAATGTATGATGGTTACGACATTTAACAGTGTGAACTATAAGCTGCTCTTCATGTTAGCTATACGAGCGGTGTGGCTCCAGTCCATATACTGTACCGCGTGTTTGACTATCTTGCTTGTGCTGCATTGTTGCTCGGTTTTCTAAACAAAGCGTGCAATTCTTGACTACTTTATTACTAAAACCTTTACATCTCCTCAGTCCTGCAATTACAAAGCCAACAGCATCATGTGGTCAAAACTGATTATATACCAGAGGACCAATTCAAAATGTGCCTGCAGTAAAATAACCTACAGTTATGTTCTAATAACCTACATTTACACAGTTTCATCTACTGCCGTCATACCAGAACATCACACACAACCTTGTCACTACCACGCCAGTGTCACTGATGGAAAACACCCAAATCTCATCTGTTTAGTTGTGGTCTTGTGGTGGCCCATTGAAGGATGAGATGTTAAAAATAACACACAAGCCTCAGTCAGGGATTGCATACCTATCGAAGTTACCTATATGCTATGTGGAGTTAATGCTGCAAATTAGCTATTGAATGCAAGTACAGGCGAGGCCCACCCCGATCGACATCCAAGGTCTTGCAAATTTGAATAGGGAAAATCTTTTACCTTGGACATTACAGCCACAAACAGCCAATCAACGCTGTGGATTCATGAGCAGCGGCGGGAGTTAAGAGCAGAAGTCTGTCATGCACTCGAAGGCTCACTACCTTATCAGGTGTGCTAACTTATTCGAAAGCATACATTTGGACTAGAGACTGTTCTGACTTGGTTGATGTGTTTAGAGACTTTGTTGTGCAAGTTGCTCGCGATTGTGTGTACGACTTTATAATACTTCTTTAGAACAAGCTGCTTTAATGCTTATTTGAAACATTTGTTAAACGGTGCCTGTATAATGAAGGTATTACAATCGCTGGGCACAAGTGGAAGCCCACTGCAAGGTATGCTAGACGACAGAGCCTCAGACCCAGCCAATCAACTGTCCTTTTAATGTTCGACGTGACCGGAAGGCTCTGCTGGGACATGTCATAACATAAGTTACCGTGGTGATGGGATAGCAAAGTGGAATTGCCAATGGAATGCCAATAAGAGAGTGCTGTCACACTCTGAAACACGTTAAAGACAGAACGACAGCTAGGCTGAAACTTCTGCAACCACTGCAAAAATGAATTGCTGTTCAATAAAATAATGTCCAATCGTTAAATACTGCATCAGCGCTCAAAAGATAATATATATCACCATGTTGGCATTACATCATTTTAAAATTAAAATCTCATTTCTCAATCTCATGAACACATTTGACATAAAAATTTCATTCTGCACTTTCCATTTATGGTGATTTGCTGAAGTGGAGGTGAATATCCAGAAAACACAAGAGTGGATTTTTTTCAACCGAAAGAACAGAAAAGTAGGTAAAGCTGCATCCTGACCTCTGGCCTCCTACCTGCAGAGGAAACCAGATCTCACAAGCACACACAAATTATGCACATAACACAGACACATGTACATGCACACCTGTTTCCCTTAGACGCCTTCTGCCAGACCAAACACAAGTTGCCACAGCAACATAATTAGACTCCAAGCTCTCCCTTATTTTGGTCTGTTCAGATGTTAATTAACGAGACTCTATGGATGGAAGACAAAAAGACAAAAATGAAATAACGAACATGTTTTGTTGAGATTTACAAAACTATAAACGTAGCATTCGTTATGTAATTACAGATTACAAGATATTTGAAGCGTCATCAAGCCACATGCAATAGGTGTTTAACACGTCTAGCTATTTAATTTAAAATCCAGTTCACATGCGACTTAGACTGGAAGCAGTACAACAGTACTGTATAGGTCACGTGGGGGCACCAAATAACTAAATTGGGGGGTAACCAGTAACCAAATTTACCATGAACAAATAAAGCAAATAAACAACGCCTGGTGCTAATGGAATTAGCTTTCAAGATGTGATCCCTGTTTTGAAAGTAAACTTTTTTTAAACGGTGGAGGCCAAAATCTAATCATAGCGCTATGGGTTTAATTCCTATCGAGCTTTGTCTCCCTCTGTTGGTTACAAACAAGCCATTCTTTAGAAAACAGGAAATCATATACAGTAGCTCAATAGAAGTCAAACTGACCACGTGTTTTTTTCTGACAGTGCTACCAAATATGATTGTTAGAAATTGTTTTCTGACCATAACGATAACTTCGAATTGGTCATTCACATGATCAGTGTGTTTTCCACCAAAGTAGTGAAGAAATGGTTGTTCATTTTTATATAGCTTTAATAACAATATTTTACTTATTCCTATTTGGCAAATCTAAACAATATATACAGCAAAGCTGTGATGTTAAGCTAACGGTAAATACACTTTAATTATAGGGAAACATGCTAACATCTAATTAACCTTAACCATAATCCTTAGCCTTCTTTTAGGTTAAAAGTGTTACATTTTTATGGATTTTGCTCATTTTACATTTATTTAAACTTGAACGTAATGAAATATGCACATTGATTTCCATCATAGTCTCAAAACTCCTTGAACCCCAGGTTGGGAAACTAACGTTCATGTTGAGTAACATGAATGGCTTTAGTGAATTAACGGACTGGCTCCAATTATATTCTTAAGTCACAGTTATAACACAAATACACACAAAAAAGGATTAGGCTGCCAGCGAACTAGCTAGGAGCTATGACACCAAGTGCTGAACGTCCATCGTGATATGAGAAGAAAGAATTTTGTTGGGAATGTAGGTTCAGACAGACAGCTGCATATGACAAACGGGTGACAATATGACCAGCATGGAAAACCCATATCAACCATCAGCATAAGTGTGCAACCCGTACAGAAAACACCACCCACCACATACAAATGTTTCACCTCTATAAATATGCACATAAATAAGATAATTTTGATCGTAATTAAACATAGTAATGTCTGATGGAGGGGACACTCGAACTACTCAACTAAGTCAAGGAAAACAACAGACAAAACACACGTTAACATCAAGAGTCCACCCAAATGCTTCACAGAGTTCAAGTAACACAAACATCTCAACATAAAGTGTTCAGAAAAGACTGCATAAATCTGGACTTTGTGGTCGACTCGCTGCTCCTCAAAGACTGTTGAAAAACCATTTTAGCTGATTGAGAGAATGCTAAGAGTGTCCATAGCTGTAATTAAAGCAAAAGGTGCCTACTTGGAAGAATCTAAAACCTACAACATATTTTGGTTTGTGCTACACTTTTAAGTGCGCTACATGATTCACAATGAAAAATATATTTCCCACCTACAAAGAACGGAGAAATCTGTCATTTTTATTGTAGGTACATGTGAGGTACACAAACGGCGAGAGACAGATTCTTTTTTTTCAATCCAGAAAATCCCATTGTATGATTTTTTATTAATTAATTTGCATTTTATTGCATACAATAAGTATTTGATGCAACAGAAAAATAGAACTTAATATTTGGTACAGAAACTTCGATTGAGGTCAGACGTTTCTTGTAGTTCTTGATCAAGTTTGCGTGTACTGCTGCAGGGATTTTGGCCCACTCCTCCATACAGATATATGAAATGCTTCTTATGGATCCACCCCTTTGTTTCCCTGGCTGTGTGTTGTGAGTCATTGTCATCCTGGAAGAGGCAACCACGAACCCATCTTCAGTGCTCTTACTGAGAGAAGGAGGTTTTTGGCCAAAATCGCAATACATGACCCCATCCATCCATTTCGGTGCAATTGTCCTGTCCTCTTTGCAGAAAAGCATCCCCAAAGCAGGATGTTTCCACCCCCATGCTTCACGGTTGGGACGGTTCAAGTTCAAGTCATTGACCAGGTCCACCTGTGTAGTTCTGTTCTGATTCATGACTTTTTACCCTGCAAGGCATGGAGCCACAGACTGAGGAAGACTGACAATCATCTTGTGTTTCTTCCATTTCCTAATAATTACGCCAACAGTTGTTGCTTTCTTACCAAGCTGATTTCCTATTGTCCTATAGCCCACCCCAGTCATGTGCAGGTCTACAATTTTGTCCCTGGTGTCCTGAGACAGCTCTTTGGTCTTGGGCATGGTGGAATGTGATTGACTGAGTGTGTGGACAGGTGCCTTTTAAACAGATAAGTTCAAACAGGTGCAGTTAATACAGGTAATGAGTGCAGAATAAAAAAGAAATTTCCTAAAGAAATACTAACATGTCTGTGAGAGCCAGAATTCTTGCTGGTTGGTAGGTGATCAAATACGTATTTTGTGCAATGTAATGCAAGTGAATTATTTAAAATCATAAAAGGTGATTTTCTGGATATTTTTAGATTCTGTCTCTCACAGTCTCTCTAGTCTAACTACAATAACAATTACAAACTCTCCATTCTTTGTAAGTGGGAAAACTAGAAAAATCTTTCAAAATGCTTATTTGCTCCACAACACACAAGTCCATTTTTTTGCTATTGTGTGTTGCGCTATGGTACTGCAAATATTTTTATATTGTGTTCTCATTAAAATAAAACACTACGTGCAAAGTATGTAAACTGCTCTGTGTCTAGTCAAAGTCCATGCCGATCAACGTCCCTTTTCATAGCGTTGTAATGCAGACATTAATCAGCATTATTTCACACGTATGAAAGTGTGTGGGTAAGGCAAGGACAGATGCTGACGTTGACAGGAGAGAAGGTTTTATGACTGCACTCTGTTACTTTATCTCCCCAAGAGTCTGCTGGCATGCTGGCACTCAACTGCTTAGGAGTGTGAGCTATGTGTGTTTGATGAAGAAAAAACAAAACTGCGTTTGTGTGTGATCCACGGTGCTTAATCCTCAAGCAGGTTTTCACATGTCAGTTTCTTTCTCAGCTGACTGTGGTTAGTTGTATTTGAAAGCAAGCTTTCTTCTAAGCAAGGACTTCCTCTGAGGGGGCCTCAGGCTAAAGGTTATTTTCCATCTCTTACAGCTATCTTTCTTGTCTATTTGTAGGACAAGAGCATGAACGGCAGCATTTAAAGGCCAAAAAAACCCAGTGTGTAACTACTTCTGGATGTCTGTGGGTGTGTAACCTGTTAGTCAGTGGCTGTGTCCCCCTACCCAGTCCCACGGGACCTGTTGCTCTTTCTTTCCAACTACATCGATGTTCCACTGAAAAGAAGAGGAAGCCAGGGTCATGCACACACACACGCACGCACACGGCTGGGGCTGACAGACAAACCATTACATCATTGACTCTGTGCCTCCACCCCATCTCATCTCATCTCAGTTGAGTCACAACATATACACAGTGTATCTGCCCATAGTACAGCTAAATTACATATACTACCACACAGTCTGAGGCAAAACTTTGGGCACCCCTGGATAAATTACACGCTTTGATGATTTTGGAAATGACAAGACCTGCAGAGGCAAACTTAAGTACAGACTTAGAAGAACCTGAGTTATTCTGGCAGGTCCAATAAAACGAAGCCAGAACTTGTTGGCTACAATGACCAAAACGAGGAACACTTCAAATAAGAACACCTTGCCAACTGTTGAGTATGGGGGTGGGTCATCTACTGATTCTACTAAATAAGCATTACAATAACCAAATGATCGGCTACAAATACGGGTCCATATCAGCATGTCCCGGAATGAAAATAAAGCCTTTTCTCTCATCAAACTTCAAACGTAAGCATCTGGAGTTTTCTGAACACTGATAAAATTGTCTGGAACCAGATTTTGGAATCAAACATAGTTTTTGCCAACAAACCACTCAAGTCGTGCTTGAGTATAAATACAGATAAACATTGCCTCTGTGGCTTGGAGGTAAGATCCAGCTGCTAGATATAGGAGTTCCTGAGGACCTGGACATTAGGTGGTGCAAATCAAATATAAGGCCCTGTATAGCCAATTCAAATCCCACCTCTGCCAAACTGCCACTGTTTGGTCCTTGAGCACATCAATTAACCCACAACTGCTTGGATTGTAAGACTGGTTTGCTTCTAAACTGCCCTTTATAACGCATTTGCTTCACACAAACGGTTCAGTTTGCACAGAATAATGGATCCCATTAAAACCCTGAACAATGATTTGAACCTGACCGAACATGAACTTGATTTGAAGATTAGAATCAACAAGAGGGGGCACAGGAACCAGGACAAATTCTGTATTGAGGAGTGTTTGTGACAAAAATGAGACCCAAATAAGACAAAGCAGGCAGAATTCCATTAGGCTCATGGACAGTTGAGTGAGTGCAGCATGTTTAGAATGGCAGGTGGTGAACAGCAACCGAGAGAGATCAGCCTATGAGGCTGTTCTAGAACAGCTGCTGATCCCGATTTAGAAAAATAAAAGCATTATGAATGAAATACAATATTTGTTTCAACAAAGTTGAAAATGCTGGACGGGCTAACGTGGAAAGCAACGTGTTAACATGAAGAATTGTTGATAAAGTATTATTGATTAGGTATTAAATTCAAGGTCATTGCATTTCAGAGCTCGTTTAGAGGCCTGGTTTACTGAATGCTTAAAAGTAGGTCAATACTAATAGAAGCAGCAACAATGCAGGCACAGTGCATGATATCTGTAGCTATCTGATCTATAGGCAATAACTGTAACAAAATCCTTCAAAGTCTCCTGAATAGTTCATTGTTGGTGACTTAGACCAGGGGTTTTCATCCTGTCATGTGAGCACCTGTCACTGGGTATGAGATCACCAGATAGTTATGTTCAAACAATCGGGTCCAGAGCGTAACCACATAAGTAAACAACAATTCCTTAATCACCCTCTAGAGTGATGTACACTTCTAACTGGGCTGCATTCTGAAACATATACTGTACGAATGATACAGTATTATACGGTACACAACCAAAAGTGTTATTACCACACTGACACACTTTAGTGCTCTACCTTGCATAAATGCATAAAACAATCAATCACACTGGTCTTCTGGACCTATCAAGTAACAGCTCTTTAAAGACAGCCTTTGTTCAGTTACTCCCTCTGGATAAAGGCGTCTGCTAAATACTGTAAATGTAAATACTGGAAATGTTCAACCCAGCTGTCTGGGTTTTGGTGATCCTCTGAAGCAGAATATCCAGGATTACGACACCAGTGTTCTTTTGCCAATGGCCTCAGCCTGGCTCTGTGATGCACTATTTTCTGTACTGCTCATGGGTTTTGACAGCAGATTATGATTTACGGCTTCCAGCATCTTGTATTAAACCAAGACTGTACACTCTCTGAAAAACAGGCTGCTGTATACTGTCAATCGATCAACGAAACTCGGTGGAAAACATCTGTGCATAACGTTATCGAATTTGTCAGGGATCCTGTTTCTATTATTCAGTTCTCTCAGTGAGGTTTTGGATAGTGTATGGGCTGGTCGGGGCGATATAAAAAGCTACCAGATCAGAATACATTATGGCTTCATTACTGACTAGAATGGGACGAAAGTTTGTATTGATCCTCTGTCAAGCTTCATGTCTTCTCTAAAATATCGAATTCTTTACCAGGGGCATCATCAAACCCATTAACTGGGGTTCATACCCCACTTCAACATTGCTGTGCCTAATAAATATCATGACACTATTGGTCAGTAAGGAGCTTTCTTTTGTATCGTCGATTGCTGAGCAAAACTACAGGTATGCATTGTTTAAAGACCATACTGCATTCTGTAAAAGAGGGCGTTTACCAAAACAGATGTTGACTGGACATTATCAAGGTTGCAGTATGTTTACGTTACTGTAACAGAAATAGAAATGTTATTTTCACAATAAATCTGTGTGTAAATGACACGTAATCTACACATTATCTGAAACCTAAACTGTCATGCTTTGCATGGATATTTCAAAATGAATAGTATACAGAATAGTAACTAAAAATTAATTGCTGGCTGCACACAACCTGGAGGGAATGAGTGCACTTAAAAACCACGTCTTATGGCGGTAGTAAAGCAAAATACAGCAATATTTATGAAAATAACTGAATGCACAATATGTAAACAAAACAAATTGTATGACAAATAATATTTACAACGTTAAAAATACACATGCTAAACATTTTTTTTTAAATTACCCGCTCTGAACAGCTGCAACGCCCACAGTTAAAAGACTTTCTTTTTCCTATTATACAGTAATTTGTTCTTATAGTTAAGACCTCTGCCATTACCAAACCAAATGGTCAATGATTGGTCTTTCATTAAACAATGCATACCTGTGCAGGACTGTCACTCCCGTCCCTTATAATACTCCCCTATTATACTCCACCCTTACTGAATCAAAAGATCACGTAATTATACATATATTTTCGCACACATTGTTTCATACATTTACTAGCTCATCATCACTGTGGTAAGAACAATGTAATAGTAAATAAAAATCAGAACCCGTTTCATAAGCAACAAGCAGTGAAGCTCAAAACCAGTAGAATAGGAGATAGGTTACAAAGACTGGCTTTATGGCACAGATTTTCAAAACGCAAGTCCAGCCACCAAATGGCTACCAAAGTACAAGTCTCAATAGGAGACGAGACAGTTCTGTCTCTGACAACGAATATGTGGTGGACAGACGTAACCAGCATTCACCTGGTGAACCTTGTTCAAGGTAAGCAGATATGGTATGTTGTTGTTTACGAAAAGTTTTGTAATGTGTTATTCCGGTTAAATAACTGAGTGAATGACGGGGGGGTACAGCTGTGCCGCTTTTAAGTCTGTGTCAGCCCCAGCACAACACACAGTCCGGAAGCTGCCCTTTCTTTACATATGCCCCCCGGATTAAGTCCACATATATGAACCGCCAGTCCTCAACTAGATTGTGAGTTCAGTTGTAGCTTCAACTGCTATGGGAACTTTCCCTATGTCTGTTTCGGCCACAAACTTGTTTTCACATAAGGTCACTGGTTATATTGTGTGTACTTTATTAGGTCTGATAGCTGTAATGAAAGAAAATTACTTTCTTGTGATTACATACAATTATGTAAAATAAAAAATGCTTGAATTGAAACCCAGGACACACTGGACCAAAAGCCTAAACAACTAGCAGTTCGTATGATTATGTGGAATTGTAATCATTTAATTTGTTTAGCAAAAAACTGGGGAAAATACACTGCAGGTTTTTCCATTTTTCACTACCATCTTCCTGTATAGCGCAGTACTAGTGAGTTCAGTGTAGTCTAGTTCCTCACAGTGACTGCATGCTGTTTGCAGTATGTTCAGGAAAAGCAAGCTGTTGAACTACAAAAACACTCAAAATAATAATACGACATTTAAAACAGCATCACCTTGCTAAATATGTGGAACTGGACAAAGTTAACCCTGACTCTGCTGAGAGTTCAGATCCAGGCACAAGAAACATCTGCTGCTATCTTTCCTTTTAATGGAAGAAGTTTCCATTAAAAGAATAGTTCCAAGTATTTTAAAATCTGTTCACGGACATAAAATATAAATGAATAAAATGTAAATAAATTGGCCAATATAATTGCAATCAGTGCATCTCTAGTCTAGATCAACACATGAAATCCTAGCCATTACAGCTCAGAAATGGAGCGAGCTCTTTTGACATCAATTCCTGGAGCATCTGAGCCAAAGGTTTGAACCCAAGTTCTTGTAGAAACCTTGGAAGAGAGCAATGTGAGAGGCCCCTCACATTGACTACACTGCCACTACCTCACAAAATACTGTTCCTTTTTTCATGCGGTCACTTCTGGAATCCACACGGTCTGGGGTTTTCACTTTCATGACGTCTGTTTGGTATTTCAGAAAAATCACATATAACTACTTTCTGTTTCATACAGGAAAGCTCGGAGAATGACATTCATTTGGTGGGCCAAAATGAATAACATAACCATTCTGGTCAGTTTTACACCAAGCAACATCTGACACAAAGCTTCAGGTAATGCGTAGAGAATCTTCAAGGGATTTACAGAGAAGGTGGACAGAGATTTGTATGAAGAATGTCAAAAATGTTGACCTGCTTGTATGTCTAAATCTGCCCCTGCTGACCTCAAGATGACCTTAAGCATGACAGAGTACAGACATGCACCAGGACAAAATTGTGAGAGCACTAGAGATAACGCTTGTTTTTGTGTTTTGTGGAGAAGGATTCACACTGCAGTAGGATAATGGCCTAAAACACCCCACGAAATTGCAACAACTATTTGAAGACCAAACAATAATACACTACTCACAAAAATTGGGGGATACAGTCAAATCCGGTTAATTGGACTACCGGTTAAAGGGACCAGTCGCTTATTTGGACCAAATCCTAAAATACCAAAACAAATCCTATTATATACATGTAATTTTATTCGCTTATTTGGTCCAAAATTGCTTCATATTCATTTTGACATATCCCCTAATATTTGTGAGCAGTGTAGTAATAAGTTATGTAGAACTTTTCACAATACCCAAGTACACTTTACATGAGTAATAAGAAGACTGAAGCATGTAGATCTTAGAGCTGTGATGCGGTTATTAATGGATTCATTGATTATTCGGTGCATCTTGATGCATTTTCTTTCTATATACTGGGTATCTTTTTCTTGCAGTGATTCCATTACTGTGGTTTTGGTCTCACTGTGGATTGTGGAGATCGCTGTGTCAGTACTGCTGGCCTTAAACTGAATCACTTTAAGTGATTTTAATGTGGCAGACAAATTTCCAGTGTCAGAATAAAATCATGACAGTTCGAGTAGAGTAAAATTATGTCTTGATCATTAGATGATGAATATGGTAAAGGTGATATTTACAGTTTAGTAGGTGCAGACCTACAGGTGTATGACCAAATAAAGGAAGCACTTCATTGTACTGTGCTTTTAAATGCAATTCCTAAATGCATTTAGGCTTTTTAGTGTTGTCTATACTTATCAGAGGTCTGATCAGATTTCGAAATGTGTCCAATACATTCATTCGCTATTTTCCGGTTGATCCACACGGGGTCGCGGGCTAGCCGATGCCCACCTGGCAACTCTGGGCACAAGGGCAAAAACAGCCCTGGACGGATGGATGGATGCCAATCCATCATAGGGCACACACACAGTCACACAATAAGGGCCACTTGGAGACACCAATTAACCTGACACGCATGTCTTTGGATGTGGGAGGAAACCCAAGTACCCGAAGTAAACCCACACAGACACGGGGTGGACATTCAGACTCCACACAGAAAGGACCCAGGAAGCTCCACCCTGGGATTGAACCCGGGACCTTCTTGTTGTGAGGCAGCGATGCCACCCACTGAGCTACCATGCTCTTCAGCTACCACTACAGGACAGGAAGCCACTTTGCTTGTTTTACAGCATGTGTGGCCGACTACGCTTTTTTTTACTTACTGACTGATTATTATTTAGGTGGTTTAATCTTGAAATAATGTCAAAAGGAATCTAGTCTAGACCATGCACGAGAAGTAGCCTTGGCCAAATCCTAGGCTGTGACTACAAACTTGCTGGCTTCTCTTTGGGTGTGGGAGGGTGTCAGACTTCAGTCTTGTCACAGTCTTTCCAGAGTCTTCTAGCATATGGTTAGCCTGAAATCTCTTTAAGACAAATCTCTTTAAAAATCCTGGCCGTGATCGAAAATCTTGGGTTTGTGATTCGCTTGTTTGTGTCTGTCGAGTCTGTTATGTGCATGCCATAGACTCTCAGGACTTGCAGGACTTATCTGCACTTCTGCAATTTTGACTTCTGCCTTTTGCGTTTGTTCGTGAACAGTACGGTATCACTTAACATTTTAAAAAGTGATGAATGGCATTTGTGAATTGATGCAGGATTCCCCCTACACCCCTAGTAGATTGGCGTGGACGTTTGCATTTTCTACAGGCGCCCTCACTGTACATGTGTGTACAAAACTCTACCTGCACTTCATACAGTATAATAATAATCAATAATAATGCGTTTTATTTATAACGCACTTTTCATTTAAGTCTAAACCTCAAAATGCTGCAATTGTGATAACATTACAATTCCTGGGTCTTTTAAAATAAAAATAAAAAAACTTAGTGTAATTAATTTTTAATGTATAACAGCAGAACCGTCAGATGGTGAAGAAGGGTTTTCCAAAGGTGTGAGGGACAGCAGAACATATCGTGTTCCGACTCATCCAGCATTTCCATAACCATATTCATCTTTTGTAATTCATCGGAAGCGCATGGGTGATTACAATCATTTCAACAATTACTAAGAAAAACAATCAAAATCTGGGAATTTGCGACCACAGTGACCAGGGTTTGAGCCCCAGTAGTGAGTTGTAGCCAGGTTAGGTAGGCTGAGGCAGTCATTCAACAATTATGCGTAACGTTTTGTACAAGGATATGAACTTTATATGGCAGATATGGACAAATAATCAGAAGGTCAGAGCACAACCCTGACTGGACATTAATTTAAAGGATTATATCAATGCATTGTATTTTGTCAAGTTTGCACCACAAATAGATAGTTATGGAATCGAATTCAGTTCACGTGGCCTCTATATGTACCATCTGGCTTTTGTGTTAAACATAATGGCTGTATTAAAGGTTTGTGATGGGGATAACTTCTGACAAATCTATTGAGAGTTGAATTGATCCTAAACCTAAAAGATTAATATATACTATTTATATATATCACGGGTAGCACGATGACTCAGTGGGTGGCACTGCTGCCTCACAGCAAGAAGGTCCCGGGTTCAATCCCAGGGTGGAGGAGCCTGCGTCCTTTCTGTGTGGAGTTTGTGTCCTCCCCATGTCTGTGTGGGTTTACTCCTGGTACTCCGGTGTCCTCCCACAATCCAAAGACATGCGTTAGGTTAATTGATGTCTCAAAAAAGTGGACCTTATTGTGTGACTGTGTGGGAGCCCTACGATGGACTGGCGCCCCATCTAGGGTTGTTCCTGCCCTTGAGCCCAGAGTTGCTGGGTGTCCGCCTGCTGACCCGTGACCCTGTGTGGATCAAGCGGAAGATAATGAATCAGCACAGGACATTGCTGATGTCGTGTATTAAACTACAGTTATGCAAAATCATTACCATAAAGCTTAATTTACTAATAAAGTATTCAATATCTAGCGTTGTTTATTACATAATGCCTTGTAAGTGATAAACAAAAATGATTATTACACGACCACGGCATTTCGTCACTACATTACCCAGCACTCATCACTCCCACCACGACATTCCCTACATTATGCACTATTACACACTACTATGTACAATTTTTTTTTAATTAAGAAAACAGTTTCTGCTGAATGTGTATTTATGTTTATTCTCTGACTCCCATCGTAAGGTTGAAATAGCATTAGTCTTGCCATCATAAATCGGGAAGTACCTTTACTGTGGTAATACGGCAAAGCATTTCTGATATTAGCCTCCCATGCTAACTCATGTGTAAGAATCCCAAAGGGCTCTCATCTAGAGGATTATTTCAAGGCAAGGAGTTTTACATATGCAAAACCAACGATGACTTCCATGACCTGAAGTTCTGAACCCTCAGTTCTCCTACAAACCCTGTAGCAAAGATAAGCAGGAAAGAACAGAAAACAACCCTCGCAATTCCTGCACTGCTGTGAACTCATAAAATGGCAAGACAAACCTCACTAATCCCATCACGAGCGACGGGAACGAGAATCGGTCCTCGCTCAGGAGCAGAGTAGCTCCCCAGTCGCACTGAGTCAAAAGACTGTGCTGCACACATTCAACGGGGATTAGTATGGGATTATGGGTCGGCATGCTCCAGCGTTCCTCTCCCAGCGCTGTCCCCGTTGTTTGGCCCTGAGGACCAAAAAACCTGAGACATGCATTATTGCTGATGTGGCAACAGGTGAACATTCAGCCTGGATCGTTCATCTGTCATTAAAGCTTCCGAACTCATTATATCGCCTGACAACAGACCAAAGACAGTTGCTGTACTAGCTAAATTCAAAACAGGCTCATTCAGGTCTACAAATCACAATCCAAAACTCTCTGGATATCTGATACAGATGAAAAGAATCGAAGCAAAACCTTTAGGTCAATTACAGTCTCAAAGTTAACTGCATTGGTCCTACAAGCAGTAACATATGGGATGTCTCCTCCTTTTACCAGGCAGTGTTCTAAATAACTACACACACAAATTCAGGATTTCACAAGAGGACGATATGTTTGCTCCTGTAAAGGACAAGTCAGACAGTCCAAACATCTGACCCATAAATTACAGCAGAGTGCACCTATATGGCCAAATGGGAACTCAGAACAAAAGAATGGTTGACATGTGGCTAGTAGGTGTGTGTGTGTGTGTGTGTGTGTGTGTGTGTGTGTGTTCTAAATATACCTGAATACTAAATGTATAAAATGTATATACATATGTTTCATCAGTTTAATCTCTCACAGTAAAGCATTGGCTTTTTTCTCGTTTTAATCCAGCTCAAGTCAGAGTTGCGTATTGCATAAGCACTGACTGCACTAGATGTCACACAACTCCATAACTGAATGCCCCTGTAAGCTGTAGTGTACAAACCAGGAGTTCAGTTCATAGCACCTTCGATGCTGAGCCTCTCTGGGTTTGTAAAAAGGTGAGGGCTGTTGGATATAGAACTGTGCTCACAGCAATTTTTGGAGGGTCTGATCTGAGGAAGGAGCAAAACTGTCAACAGCATGAGTAAAATACCTAAAAAAAGTACAGGAAGACTTTGGACATGGCACTTGAAAGACCAGAGGTTGAATCTACAGACAATCTGCCTCCTAAAAGACTCCCACATCACAGGTCCCACTTTCCATCTGTGGCCCACAGACCCCAGCTTGGCTTCCCCGCTACAGCAACACCCGAAAACTTCATCATACTGTATATGATATGGGTTCAACCAGCTTTAAGCCAGAAATGTCATATATTGTATATTTATATGACATTGACATAAAAATATTAATATTTTTAATTTAATTTCCTGGCGTTGATCCCCATCAGAATCCACCATTCATTCTGGGATGGAGTTAACCCTCCCAAAAAAAAATAGAAAGACTAGCTACGTTGAGTTTTGGACACTGTAGGCTTAATTTTGATCTTAATAGCCCATTGTTTTCAATGACATAAGACAGTAATGGCTGTCTGGGCTGCCCAAGGAGGTTGGGTCCTTTTTTGAGTCTTGGGCTTTCAAAGGTTTCTTGCTTATAACATTTATTGCATTTGTCCTTACCACTGTCTAAGCTTGTCCGATTAGAGCTGTGGGAGTAGATATTTAAAAAGCTGTTTCATGACAATATTGTACTGTAAAAAGTACTACATGTAAAACGACCTTGGGTTTGTGGTTATTATTATTATTATTATTATTATTATTATTATTATTATTATTATTAGTATTATACAAACAGATTTGACTTCAATTTAATGGGTCGTCCTTCAAATATTGAATTCTTCTGCCAAAACAACCAGGTGCGTGAAAACAAACTACAACAAAATATAAATTGAAGTAAATCTTTTTTAAAAAAAGTTAAAGTTTTTCAGAACTGAAGGTCTACTGATGCTCCTCACAAACACTTCAGCTGCTTCCTGTGTTGTTTTTGATTTATTCCCAAATAAACAAAAGGGGAAAAATGTTTATTTATCTTACCCGGACACTTCATCAATTCTAACTCCAGTTTGCATGGACGCAGGACTCGTAGGTTCAGTTCAGACCGAAAAGAATAAGATATCCCGCTCCAGTATGTCCAGTATGTCCAGTATCTCCGGTTATGAAGCGCCAGTACAGGGTTAGACGATAAGCCTGAGACCAATCACCACACTCAGTCCACTCAGCTATTATTATCTAATTAAATAAAGAATAACGTATAAAACTACGTTATAAACACGAGTTACTGTCGAACCTTTTCATTAATACTTTGGGTTCTGGATTTAGCAGAAGTATACGGTTACTTTACTTTGTTTTCCTTATTGAGTGTCATTAGACGCGTGCACGCCTCGACGCGCATACCCGACACAACGGGCGTGGCTACTGTTATAAGCCCCGCCCACTGCCTTTCAGCGCCTTGCTCAATTACGTCACTTTTAAAGACCTACCTTTATATTATAGATTAGATTAGAATAGGACTATGGGTTAGGGTTAGAAGTGAATAGCTCGTTTTAGGAAGGATCCGTTCATGTCTCTCGGTGTTATATGCTCTATTTTATTATTCTCCTCATAATAATACATTTTCTAGCCACCTTTCCATTTATTAGTCTAAATATGATTAGAATTTATTTCGATGATATGTTTAAAATATTTTCCCTCTGTTAACGGCTTTTGATTGTTCAAACCAATACTATAAACTTTTTATTTTAATTCTTACCTAGTACATGTTCCACACAACAACCAATGAGCTAAGCGAATTATAGTATCTATCACAATTTTTATTTACACGTTTCAATCCATGGCACTTTGGGATGCGGTGGAAAGGGAGATTTGCAACATGGACGTGCAGCCAAAAATACTCTGTGTAAATATGGATTGAAATCTAACAGGAATTTTTCCAGCACTTTGGTGAATATGTTTTATTACAGTCCTGAAGGCAAGGTGTACCTAATAAAGTGGACACTAAGTGTACTTTTCTAGCCTGTACCGAGAAGGTTACATTTCATATCATGTAGTAGACACTCTTATCCAGAGCGACTTACAATTAATTCATGCAATTATGGGATAAGGGCCTTGCTCAGGAACCCATCTGTGGGAGAGGTGGGACTTGAACCCCAGACCGTCTGGTCCATGGTCCAGTACCTTAACCACTAGGCTACCACAATCCCGCCAAACAAATTTAGGACCATTTGGGGATTTGCTACATATTTAACTGTACATGTCCATTATAGTGAAGCTTGTAATGCAGTTTATTAATGTAATACTTAGCTGTGCAGGGTTTAGTTTTATTGACCCGAGCTTACACTGTAACCGAGCTCCTAAAGAGTTCAGTGCCCCTTTGCTGCCATCTAGCGGAAGATTGAATAAGACTGAATAAACGCATCCAATCTAGAGTAGCAAATAATTCTACAAAGTTAACCAAGCTGAAAGCGTAGAGTTTTAAAAGATTGTGAGCTTCTAAGAGCTAGGCTGGACTAGCTAAAAATAAAAGACGAATAAACGATTGCATACATATTTAAATCATATGCTAGCAAACCAATTGTTTTACTCATTTACTTTTATAACGTGACATTTAAGTCAAGTCTTTACCATGTGTTTTATTAGCCACCCAAGTCTCAAGTCTGACATGCGAGTCTGAATCACATCTCATGTCTATGGCATGTGAGTTTTAGTCCCGTCTCAAGTCATATCTCAGTTTCTGGAATGCCGAGTCCCAGTCCTGTCTCAAGTCTCTAGCATGTGATTCCAAAAGCTGTCTTAGGTATCTGCTGCAAGTGGTGCAGAGTCCTATAGCCAGTCTCTAATCAGACAAGTCCACGTCCTTCTCAACTCATGGACTTAGGCTCACTGATTCACAAGTCAGGGACCCGAGTCCTGTCTCAAATCTCAAACCTCTGGAGTGCGAGTCGGACTCCTGTCTTAAATCTCCAGAGTGTAAGTCTGAGTCCTGTCTCAAACTTTAATCCAAAAGTTTGGACACAAAATGAAGAGCAAGGCCATCATAAAAACTTTAGTTTTATTAACATAGTTCCTACATTACAGTACTATAAAACAGTACAAAGTTGATAGAGAATGTAGAAATCAGTTCTATTGCTCTAAAAAAAAAACTGTACAACAAATTATACTTTTCATCAAACTGACAAAACCGTCAATTCTTAATTCTCGTACTTCCCTTTGTCACCAGTGAAACATCAGCATACTTGTGACATTACTGTAAAGCACAGCTGTTCTGAAAACCTACCAACAAGAACCACAGGAGAAGGAAATCACATTGTTGTAATTAAGCCTTAGTAAAAACCAGTTTTAAAAAGTTGAGAAGGAGGCACGTGTGTAAGCAAATATGAGAAGGTTAATACAAACCAATAAATATTTTGTGGTAAAAGTTTAAAAAGTTTCCACATTCATCACAATCCTGGTACACCTGGTACCCATACGAATTAAAAATCCGTCTGGACAAGACTGTTAAAAGCCCATATTAATTACTGCAATTGCAACTACAGAAAAAGTCAACTTTGGTTCAATAGCGCCCCCTGCAGCGCAATGTACATGAATCAGTTCCCTTCGCAGTCACCTCCTCCACGAAGAACTCGACGCCACAGAATGTCTGCGCAGGTTTCTTCAAGTCCGCTGGGGGCGCTAGATATAGGAGATTCATGTAATAATGAAGGTAGTAAAGTGGCGATGCGCTTGCAGAAACAGGGCACTTAAGGAGAGGCTACTGCAACAAGTCCTTCACTCTGCTCTCTGATGTTATGAAGCTCGGCCTTGCAGATGGTGGGGATGGTGCAATGCAACGAGCTAAGAGCAGGGGGCTCCTCGTCTCCTAAAACACAAACATTGCTCAAGTTCAGCTTGGATACAGAAGGGAATATCTACCTCTACATTTAGCCAGGCCCTTATCCAGAGCAACTTACAATTGATACGGTCTTACCGTAGCAAGCAATTGTGGGTTAACTAGAAGAGGTGGGGTTTGAACCCTTCACCCTCTGGTCCATAGTCCAGTACCTTAACCACTGGGTTACCACAGTATATATAAATATATTCAATTGTCAGTCATGATTTGTTAAGAGTAGCTGTAAATCACTATCAGAGCAGCTTATTTTAATATTTTTTCACCTCATAACATGAGCACATTTAATTGTTTCAGCCAAAGTTGGCCAAGCTTAGGACTTCTGATGGCCAACGTGGGCATATTGTCTGTGTAATTGGCCAACTCCACAAAAGTCTTACCTAATCCAGATGAGGAGGACACACTTTCAGCCAGGGATGAAGTGTCTGCCTGGTCAGGAGAAAGTCCTTCCATCAGTGGGATTGAAAGCTCTGAAGAAGGAACCGATGAATCATAGATCCCAGAGTCTCTGGGCATTTCTGGAGGGCTGGCTGAACCATCCACGTGGCCCAGAGGCCTCGGAAAAGTGTTTGCGTCCTGCGAGGCCGCGTGTGACGAACCTTCCCCCATCTCTCCGTGCACTAAACTCGACGTGCCAGAGAGCAAGAAGGCATTTGGACTTGGCAACGTGGCTGACAGAACATTTCTGAAAGGACGCTCACTTTCAGAAGGCCACTTCAGCACCACCTCGTTGAGCACCAGGACTGAGTCAGGATTCTCCCGCTTGTGAGTCGGGGGAGCAGAAACAGGAGGCGTCAGATGGCGCTCAAACCAGTCGGGCTCTTGGGAGGCGTGCTGGTGCATGTTGCAGATGGCGACGTAGAGAGAACGGCCTGCCTTGCTGCGGAAGTAGTTGCGCTTGCTGACAGTGGGGATGCCGTGGTGGCGCGCATGCAGCCGCGCCAACAGCTCAGGCAGCTGGTCCATGAGCTTGAAGCGGGGTGCCAGCGACAGAGAGGCGGGCACATCGCTTTCACGGGAGTAGTCGAAGTATACGGCCATGAAGCGGGACAGGTCGGTGGAGTTCTGCCGGGCCTCGCGCAGCTTCTCACTGATCATGGCGGCAGCTACAACAAACAGGTCGCTGCTGCTGGGGTCGGGTAAGGCTGGCTCCTTGTTCTTCTCCTTGGATGTGGCTTTGCCTTTACGGGGCTTTTTCTCCACAAAGTATTTAAAGCCCTTAGAGCAGACGGTGATGAGGAAGTGAGCCTCGTCAATGTGCCGGCTCAGCCACGCCATCTGGCCTTCCTTGCAGATCTCCAAATGCTCCCAGAGGTCCAGAGACACCTACAATGACAGGTAACCATTAGCAACCAACATGTGCACAACATCTGTTACTCATATCGTCAGCAAAACAGCATATACATGGGTGTACGGGACAATTACAATTTTCACATTTTCTTGTAGCCTAGCAGT
>JAUZST010052888.1:0-24472 GCA_034779995.1 Parotocinclus haroldoi | reverse complement strand
ACACACACACACACACACACACACACACACACACACACACACACACACACACACACACACACACACACACACCGTTAGTAAGAAAACACATACTGCTGTCCACATAATGCATAGTACACTAAAGTCATCAGGAGGTATTACACTTGGAGGATCTGTAAAATTAACTTGACAGAATGAAAGTAGATGAATAAACACTTATTTATCAAATATGCGTAAAGATTCAACACCCAGCACAAGCACATACATCATTTGCGTCATAGCGAGTGAGCCTCAGAAGCCCAAATGTCATTTGCGTCCCCACAGATACAAACCTCACATTGGAGCCTGACTCTATTGTCTGAGAGACGGGTTTTTTTCGACACGGTCACAACGTCACTATTGACATCAGTGGCCATCTAGGCGACACACACAAGGTTACATCCATACACAAGTTCATCTCAAGACTAGTCACACACACGTCAGTACCCAGAGTAAACCCACGCAGACACGGGGAGGACATGCAGGCTCCACACAGAAAGGACCCAGGCCACTTCATCCTGGGATTGAACCCGGGACCTTCTTATTGTGAGACAGCAGTGCCACCCATTGAGCCACCTTACTGCCCCTTTTATTATTGATAACTATTTTGAATTTCTAATTTTATTTTAATTGAACAAATAAAAGAACGGGAAAGGCTTGGGATGCTGTGTAGATGGTCGTGTTGAATTTGTGCTTTCTGCTGCTTCTCTTTTTTGCATTTACGTTTAATGTTTCATTTTCTAATGAAAACAGCTGTTATATTATTACACTAGCATAAAAAGTGACTAAGGTAATGTTCACCCAAGTTCCTTTTTGCTTCATCTGTTAACAAACCAGTTTGTTATGCTATGCTGCAGTGATCAAGATAATCTAGTATATTAGTATTAATATTACTAACATTGCAGACAGAGGATTAACATTCATCCTCACATTAAAAGCTTCATATTAACACAATTAGACTTCACTTCACTGCTTTTGAAATTCATGTAGTAACAGCCTGATACACCTCCAGCACAATATTCTGTTATGGGATTTTTTTTTGACTGGACATAAATGTAGAATGGTGAAGGCAGCAACATAAATTGCTGCCTCAGGGCTTGAAGTGGGTTGTGCATTTAAGAAATCCCGGAACGGTCTACAATGTGCAAGTGTGAATAAGACCCTAACATGATGACATTTCTGCTAATGGAAGTTTGACATCACCAGTAAAAGTGTTCAAATACTTTTCCAGCCGGTACTGTAAACGATAAATCATCACTCATTCATTTTATGCCTAATATACAAATTTCTTGCAACTGTATACATAACCCTTCAATTAAATGCATTATTCATGAATTTATGCAGATTAAGATTTCTTCGTCTGCGCTTACCCACATAGGCATTTGTCCGAAGTAACTTACAACTTAACATAAATAAATACATTATAGATATTATAATAATAATAATAATAATAATAATAATAATAATAATAAAACAACTCCGTGTCAAACCCCGTAAAGTGACAGAATGGGGTCACTGAGTGCTGAGGCACATAGTGTATGAAAGTATAATAGAGAATAGTGACTTAGACTTCCAAACCTACCCTGACATTGACATCAGTGCAAAAACAGTCATGGCATAAAATTCAATGCCAAACATCAGCTGGTGTGGCATAAAGCATGCCACCACTGGACACTGGAGGAGTTAAAATGAGTTCTGTGGAGCGGCAAATCAAGCATCTCTAACTGGCAGTCTAGTGGGCAAGCCTGGGCTTGGCAAATGCCAAGAGAATGTTAACTGCCTGACTGGACAGAGTCATTTGTAATGTTTGGTGAAGGAAGGACGGCCAGAGGGATCTTTAGGGTAAAGAGCTGGCCCGCGACCCCATGTGGATGACTACATGGATGGATAGCTGCCTGGCTGGATGGCTGGATGGATGAATGGATGGATGGATGGATGGATGGATGGATGGCTGGCTGGATGGTTTGCTGGACGGATGGCTGGACGGATGGCTGGACGGATGGCTGGACGGATAGATGGCTGGATGTAGGCTTACAACATAGTGGGAACAGTTTGGGGAAAGCCCTTCTGTTCCAGCATGGTTGTGTCCAAGTGCATAAAACAGGTGAGGTTGATGTGGAGGAACTTAACTGGTTTTCTCAAACAATATTTGTGTATGATCTAATAAATGGTTTTCTTTTTCGCGCACACAGTGCAAGTGTGAAAACGGTTATAACTGGGGCACCAAGTTATATTAATGCATAATGATGTACAATGGGATGTCATAACGGCTCCTGTACATGCAAGTGTCCCAGTATGTTTGTCCTTGTAGTCCAAGTATTTAAGTTGAGCCTCAGGAGGTTAACCATTTGTTCCTCTCCTGTATTTATCCTTGATAGCCTGTGGTGTTTATCACTGGATTACTTTCAAATCAGCTGTGCTCAGCCATTCAGCAGCATTTTAAAAATGTATTACTTATTTTATCAAAAGAGCAAGATAACTAGTTACCTGCTGATCGTTAAACTATATGTTACAGCTTGTTACAGACAATATTGTTCAATTTGACATTAGCAGCACTGCTTTATATTATCTATAACAAGCTTCACCTAGACCCATTGTCCTGGAGTTATGCCGTTAATTATTTCTGCTTTGGAAAATTTCTAACTGAAGTAGCCACCTTAATACTTAACGCTTTAACAGTAAGTATGCGTCTCAAAAACATTTCACTCTAAATTGTTGTACGCAAAAACAAGTCTTAATAAAGCACAACTGTAACCATAACAAAAAAAGATCTTAGCCAGGGAAGACATGAGGAGGAAAGGGGAAGGTGACAAACCCATTTCCCCATAAAGTTTAGCTATGTACACTGGATTATGACTAGGAGAACGGTTAACTGTGCATGAACGCTAAATATTGAGAGCATGATTCTCTTGAGTAGACTGAGTGATTGTTGTGTTAGTACAGAATCACATAGAAGATTTGCCAAGGCTTATCCATTTTGAAGGTCAAAGACTTTGCATACACATTTTGATCCAGACCCAAAACAGATGTTTGGAGGTTTTTCGTTTTCATAAGAAACAGGCATGTTTTTAAAGCCAGCTAAAAAAAAAAAAAACTAAATCCACTCGCAATCCATTTCATTAGGAAAACTGTTCTAGTACAGAGTTGGACCCTTCAGACTTGCCTTAAATCATAATGGCATAGGTTCATGGATCGGACACATTCCTCACATTTTCGGTCCACACTGACATGATGGGTAGACTGTAATTACATAGTCAGTTCATGAAGACCCTAGACGCCTGTAACACTTCTAGTGTAAACCATGCTAAATGCAACAAGTGTTTTTGTTTAGGATAATGAAGCTTGAACGTGTCTGTGTTCTTGCCTTTGTTTGCCTCGTAAATGCTGCATTTGGTATATTAACCTTTATACCGTTGTGTTTTTCCTTAATATATTTGTTTTCAGTTGTAATCCTTTTTATAAATGCGGTTGTGAGCAGACTCTCCTCATCACCGTACTCATTCATTGGACACCAAACAAAGGACTACTTTGGCAACTGTAAATATATATATATATACATACAGATATATATCTTCACATATACATACATACATACATACATACATACATACATATATATATATATACATACATATACATATATATATATATATATATATATACATATATATATATATATATTAATTGACACTAAGGTTAGTGTCAGCCATCTTTGTTCTAGTGAGGGTTCATAGTATTTGATTCCTGGTAAAAATAAATTCCAGACATTAATTTTGTAATCAATGTTCATATCTAAGTGGGCTGGGAGCTTTTTGACCACTTTAGCCCAGAGCATGCACAAGAGTGGCTCTTCATTTCGCTTTGGTTGCACTCATGACATTCTCAGTCCGAGTAATTTCACAACAGGCTATCCCACTCTATTAAAATTAACTTTCATTTTAAAACGTCAACTGCTTATAAATAATTTACCCTAACCCTAGCCTATTTGTGTTATTGTAAAATAAAATATGCATGGAGCAATCTTCGCACAGAAATAGAAGCACACGTGATGGGAGGGGATGCCGAGCTATTGGGAAAAGTGGCGCCTTGTAAGGTCAGAGTGAATAAGTAATTAGCAGAATCCAAGACGGGAATAAGCATAAGCTTCAACATAAAGTCAAACGGCTAACTTTAATTCACACGAGAAAGATCAGTGTAGGTTTTATTTTGGCCTAACCTTGCAGGAAAAGGTTTTTTAAATCTGTCTCACTGTCTGGTTCGTCAATAAAAATAGCCTTTATAAACTTTTCTGCTAAACAAATTTGTTGCCTGTCACAGAAATTTATCAATTGCTTTATCTGATTTTATCTCTAGTTAAATACAGATCTTGTGCAGCTTCATTTATTCATTCATTCATTCATTCATCTTCATGGGGTCGCTGGCAACTCTGGGCACAAGGGCAGGAACAAACCTAGATGGGGCGCCAAGCCATCACTCGCACACAAACGCGCACCAAGAGCCACTTTTTAGACACACTAATCAACCTAGCACACATTTTTGAACTGTGGGAGGAAACCAGAGTACCCGGAGTAAACCCACGCAGACACAGGGAGGACATGCAGTCTCCACACAGAAAGGACCCAGGCCGCTCCACCATGAGATTGGACCCGAGACCTTCTTGCTGTGAGGCAGCGGTGCTACCCACCGAGCCACTGTGCTGCCTCATGTGAAACTTATTTTTTTGAAAAAGGGAAAGAAAATAATTCTTATAGATAATTATGTACCATGAAATTGCATTAGAGGCTGGCATGACGTGTTACACTGGAGAGTATGGAAGTGATCCTGGCACAAAAGAGAGCACGGACGCTCTAACTTTGCGAAAAGCTGCTCCATTCTCCCCTCAGAAATTGCATCACTCCACTCTCCACTTGGTTCCGCTCAGAACCAGAGCACCCAGTGTATCCCACACAAACATAGGAAGGACATGCACAGGTATGGGGTCAAATCGAACCAATGATGTCAGAAATGCGAGGTGACTGCACTAACCACGTGCTACCAACATTCCTTCCACACAAAAAAAAAAAAAAAAGAGTGAACGTCATATTTGCAGGCAGCTTCTAAAATAATTTCCATTGTGTCAACTGTGGAATTATAGCATACCTAAACATTTAAATATCCATTTTGTTTAGAAAAAAGAAATTACAATGTGATTATTTCTGCTTTCTGTTATACAACCTACAGCATTTGGGGATGATCTGGAACCAGGATTCTGCACGTATTCCTCATTATCCAACGCTCCAGATTGGATCACAAATTTCACACATCTCACTATATTTACGGAGACTGTCCAGCGACATCATGATTACTGTGGCTAATACATCTTGACCTAACCCTACCCATAACCTTATCCTCACTCATTTACAGCAAATCTTTTGACTGTTGTGTTTTTTTGTTTTTTTTTTCAAAGATTGTAGTTCAAAAGAAAGAAATCATTTACAGTTACATAAAACAGTCAAAATTGTGGGGACCACATATCAATATGGATAAACACATCTGGCTCCTAAAAACATCTGAAGGTATCCTGTAGTATCTAGCTTCAAGACCATAGCAGCATAATCGCTAAAGGCCTGCAAGATGTAAGGTGGGTATAAACAAATAAAAAAGTCATATGTACGCTGGAAACAGTTCTTTTACTTAGTTGCTTAAAAAAAACACCAGAGCCTATTTTCAATGTTCATATGACTCGAATTAAGCAGGAAATTTGAATTTTAGTGAATGAACCTTGAAGCAGATGGGCTACAACAGCCAACAGGCAACTGAGACAACAAATTGCACAGGCTCAGGCTTTTATGGACAACACAACATAGGTAAATCTGAGGTGTTTAAAAAAAAAAATAACAGGAACAAAATAGAAACAAACATACCAGCACTACACACCACTACAATGTCAGTGTTACTGCAGAGCCAAGAATGATCCACCACCTGAATAGTACCTAATCTGTGCTGGTCCTGTGGGGGTACTGACCATAAGAGAACAGAGCAAAAAGGGAGAACAAAGCATATAGAGAAACAGAACTACAGGAACTATATGCTAAGTGGAACTGATAATAGATCAGTATTGTGAGCAAGTGAATGCATGACTATGATTAATATGTTATGCATGTACTACTACATTTAGCTTTGGGAAGTAGTGCCAGGTCAGGTCAGGTCAGGTCACCTGCTATTTTTGTGAGAGGTGCATGGTCTGAGAGAGGTACACCAACTAGATCTTAAAATCAGGTCATGAATATCGATAGTAAGTAAAGTGCCATAGCATGTTGAAGCAGTTTGATGTTTGTAAATGTTACATGTATAGAGTGGCTAGCAATTAATTAATAGAAATTTATTTCCATTCATTATCTTCTGCTTAAGCTACACAGGGTCATGGGCCAGCCAGTGGTCACATGGGCACAAGGTCTGGAGCTACCCTAGACGGGGGTCAATCTACTGTAGGGCACCTACACAGTCACACACTAAGGGCCAATTTAGAGACACCAATTAACCTACCACGCATGCCTTTGGACTGTGGGAGGAAACCGGAGTACCCAGAGTAAACCCACGCAGACACAGGGAGGACATGCAGATCGCTCCACTCGGGATTGAACCCGGGACCTTCTTCAGGTGAGGCAGGACTGCTACCCACCGAGCCACCGTGCTGCCCAGAAATTAATTTCAAATTGTTGAATACATCATAACACAATCATTTTCGTCTCTTTCTCACATTTAGAATAACACACCGGTAGAGTGGAACGTTTTCTTATTCAGTAATGCAGCAATTTAAAATCACTGAACAAGAGTAATTGAACATTAGTGTGAGACGTTCCTATTCACAGCTGCTCCTAATGGCAGTTCATGGACAGCTAGGCCTGGAAAGAAGCATTCTATCAAGGGTCAAGGGAAATTCTATAAAACTACATTTTACCGCTTTACAGTGTATAATCGTACTTGCAACGTATTACAAATAGTCCTCCTTTAGGGATATGGTCTTTAATAAGCAACCTGACTGCTGCACCAACAACCGTGCTTTCTTTACACAAGTATACTCACAGGAAGAGGGGAAAAAACTAATATAGCCCAGATTAACTAAATGAATTTCAAATGAAAACAAACTGCTCAAGAATAAATAAAGCACAAAAGAGGAAAATATTCTGCATGCTCAGGCTTTTACAAAATCCCAGTGGATTGTGCAGGGAACACAATTTATTTTTTACAAAGCCTAACTCCTACTCATTAAGCCGCATTTAAGCTTTGGGAAAGTGAAATGCCGAGGCTGCAGAAAATGTCTTCTTGCACATCCCCTGGATTTGTAATGCAATAGAAAAGAAGGGTTCATTTTCTCATTCATGCTTCTGCAACTTTTTTTTGCAAACAGACTAAGCATATGACTGATGGGGTTGTAGAGAACCAATTTAGCATTGCCTTAGAGTTCCAGGCAAGACGATAACATGGAAATGAACATTCCGTGTACAATACTTGTAGTACTCGCATCTTTTTCCTTAACCTAATTTTTTTTTTTTTTAAGTCCAAATTCCATAGGAATGCGAGATCAAAAGGCACAGTTTTGTCTTAATCCTTATATTAGTCAAACTCTGTTACACTGTTGTAACCCTAGCCTCCACCCCCCCCCCACCCCCCACTCTCCTATTGGCTAATTTTGAAAGTCAATGTCAACAATTTCTGCAATTCCTTTCACAATGTATCATTGAAAGTAGACTTTTTAAAAAGTTTATAAAACATATTTTTGGCACTTTACTTGGTACGAGTACATACAGCATACGTGTTAATTAGGTTTTATCAGCGTATTTTAAACTTAATTTTATTATGGAAAGCATCCAACGGTGGAAGCGTAGAATCTTCTTGACTTTTTATAAACCGCATTTACAGTTAACAAATGTCATTTTTTGTTATTTAGTTACATTTGATGTTATTTAGTGATGGGCCAATCCACATTTTCTCAGTTCTGATCCGATTCCAGTTGATGCCGATACCAAAACAAATCCCAAAACGAGGGTTTTTCACTTTACCATAAGATTAGGGTAGGGTTAGGTATGTTCGCATTTTAGCAATTCCAATTCTTCTACTCATTTCCTGTTCTTTATAGACACCAATTTTCGATTCCAAAAATGGTGCAAAAGGTGCTAAATCTTCAGGTATAAAGTACATATTTGTATAATATTTCAACTTCAAAAGTTATCCCTTGTACATTATGTCCCCTTTTTTTTTTCTTTCCAGTAAAATCTAAAATAAGTAAAAAGCTTAAAGTGGCTGCTCATAACTACCATTGGTGTTAAGTGCCCTCTGATAAAATAAACACAAAAACGGAAAATGGGTCTAAATGGGAAGAATAAAAGCACAACATTAAAATGACGACTTTCCTTTTGGATCACAGGTTTATCGTTTTAGCAGTAGAGGCTACTTACAAATAGTAGTAACAAAGAAGTGTTGTTTTCCTAGGTCATAGAGTTCATTAATCCACGTAAAGCTGTGTTCACATTAATCGTTTTAGACTGTCTCAGCTAATGCAGCACTTGAGCTGGGAGACCACAAACACGAGATGACGTACATAATCACACAGCTCCTGTCCTACCAGATAGATGCTTCCTTAATACAGGTGTATTTCTGAACTAATCATGGTCAAAATTTAAAGCCTAAAATGTGTTAGTAAGAGCTGATAAGGTGAATCAAAATACCAAGTAGCTGTACCCATTAAGAAATGACATTTTATCTACACCAACAGATAATATTACTTGCTCCCTCAGTTGCACACTAAAGTTGGTAAGATGTGGAATGAAATAAAGACCATTAAGGGGATCGGTCATGTCCTTTAAATATCCGATGACTGAATGGGCCCCAAACAGGATCATACCCATCTGTACATGCTATGTCTATAACTTTATCTAGATTTGAGTTACTAATTTTGTTTTCCTTGTTCAATTCGATTACTTATAACTTTACCAAGAAAACGTAAGGAAGCAGCTGTTCCAAGTAATGTCAAGCTCATTTTTACCCTGTTTACATTCCTAATCTTATGTTAAATCTTCTTAATTTTTGCTGTGTGCAAAAACTAGACTTTTAAGTAAATCCTACAAATCTATGTCTGTGTGTAGCCTTTAATCTGTCTGCTTGGGACAGACATGTATCAGATTTTCTTTCAAACTCATAGATGCATCACTGCTGTCACACTGCAAACTAATCATGAACCAACCGAAGAAGAAGCATCAGGAGATCAGACACTTTAAACATGGCACGTTCACCCTCATACAATTTTGACTCAAGAAATTTTGGTAAAATTCCTGCCTTGCTAATACTCTGGTCAACTTTAAGTTATTGTTGAATGAAAATGTGTAGGAACAACAACGTTTTGGCCACAAAGTCTAGCAAATTCAAACTGGGACTGCAGAGTATTAGAGCAAAGTGCATTTAATAATACCCATAATCTTATGTACAATATCATCAGTCAGATATTCATTCTGCCTCTAGAAACAGCATTAGCACATGCACTGTGGATCAGGATCGTCATCTGGTGTAAATGGTGTACACACACACACACACACACACACACACACACGATCAACTCAATCCATTAGAGTGGTGTAAAGCACAGCACTCTGGAGCAATGCATAGTGTAAGGTTTTGCATGGAGTCCCAGTACGAGGTCGACTGACAGTCATTTTGTATTTCTTCTATTTCTCACAACGGTACCAATAGTTGTCGTCTCCTCTACCAGTGTCGTACTTATGGTTTTGTAGCCCATTCCAGCCTTGTGCAGGTCTATGATTTTGTCCCTGACATCATTAGAAAGCTCTTTGGTCTTTCCCATGTTGGGAAGGTTAGAGTCTGACTTAATTGAGACTGTGGACAGGAGTCTTTTATACAAGTGACAATTTAAGACAGCTGTCTTTAATGCAGGGATTAGGAGCGTCTAACTGACCTCTATGAGCCAGAACACAATGTTCGATAGGGGATCAAATACTTATTACTCTCAGCAAAATGCAAATAAATGTATATATTTTATACAATGTATATTTCTGGATTTTCTTTAAGATATTCTCCCTCTCACTGTTAAAATTCATCTATCCTTAAAATGATAGACTTTTCATAGATTTGCAAGTGGGCAAACTTACAAAATCAGCAAGGGATCAAATAATTATTTCCTCCACTGTATATAACAAACACCTTGCGTCTCATTTTACTCTGACATTTATTTAGCTGCAGACAGTATAAAGCTGAGATTTTTCACGTTGTGTCTGGTTAGCTGCATTTCGTTTGTTTACAAACACCCATTTCTGAATTTCAGGCATGCAACACATTCCAAAAAAAAAATAACAGGGGCACTTTAGAGCTAGCAATGAATTAATAAAGTAATATTAATGCGATTTTAAGCTGGTGATTATAATCATCATTTGGTACATAAGTAGCATCCAGGAAAGGTTGAGCCTTTGATGAACAAAGATAGCCAGAGGATCTCCAGTTTTTCAACAAATGCATGAGAAAATTATTGAAATATCCCTCAAAGACAGTTTGGACCAGATTTGCATATTTCGCCCCATCTACAGTACATAATATAATCAAACGATTCATGGAATTTTATTGTATTTAGCAATGCTGTATGGGACACTGTTGGGTACCGCTATTAAATAGAAAAGACTGGGTGTTTCCTATATATTGATATCAACATTTTCTTTTTTACCACATGTATGCACCAGTTAACGTCCATCTGATCAGCATCCATTGCTTCGAATGTCAATGTCTAAGGATTTTTAAACCAAACGTCTATCCTATACATCTTAATCAGGTTTAAATGACACAAAAAACTAGTACAAGTAAACCCTAGTGACATCTGCAGTCTCAAAATGGCACAACATTCCTTTCATTCCTGCTGTTTGACTATGGTTTTGTCTAGTCAATGTCCTTTTCCTAGACGGTAAATAGCACAACTGTGTTTAATATGGGTAAAATCATAGCTGTAAAACTGCATGCAGCACTCTCGCTCTCTCTCGCGCTGTCTCTCTTGCACGCGCAAACACACACACACACACACACACACACACAGTGTGCAATCTCTGGAGTTTTCAGCAAAGATTTTAAAGAGTTTTGATAAGAGAGATAAAATACGTATGCTAAACAGCATACAGTTTTGCTAAACAGTATTATGCCAATACATTTTTAATACTCTAATTGATAACTGAAGTTCAGTCATCCATATAAGACGGAGTTGCCTAAAGGCAAGGCAACTTGGCTTGGGTTCATTTCGCTTAAAGCGTGAAAATTCTGCTTTAACTTGCTACTAGAGATTCATGGGGCAGAGAAAGATTTCAGCTCTAATTTGATCTTAATACGATCATTTATATACATCGTTTCTAAAGAGTAGGACTTGAAGGCATAATTTGTACATCTTCAGCCTTGCATGACATCCCTGCTCATATTTCCTTTCTCTCAGCATGTCGGAAAGCAAACTTCTAAGCATCAAGGTTCAAGTGAGATTTGGGCCATGTACAGGGTTGGAGTGGACTCACTGAGCCCTGTTAAGGAACACCTGTTTATCTACACATTCATGCTGCGATGCTTTTTCACTTATTTGAACCATAGCATCAAATGTTGGTGCCAAATAGGCTGGTTTTGAGTATAACATAACCTGCCTTCTGTCAACAGCCCAGGCTGAGGGAGGTGACGTAATGGTATAGGGATGATTCTCTCACCCATTATCGCTTGAATACTACAAGGGAGTAACACTGCATAGTGATGCACTATTTGCATTGTATCAGTGTCACACTGTAATTACGGATATCACTCACACACACACACACACACACACACACACACACGTTTACTTCATGAACATCTAATATTGTTGCATTAGTTGTATACCAGAGGACAGTCATGCTACAGTATTATTGGTTGGGACAATAAGAGCTTTTGTTCACTTTTAATAAACTGTTCAACAAATTACATGATATACTAAATTTATTGCAATATAAATGAATGATGTTTATGAATTTGCAAGTGTTTTAACATGTTTAAGGTACACTATGCCGTACAATATACAATACTCTCCTGTGCTAGACGGAGTTCAGCAGTGACTGATGTAGGGAGTGAGGACAGGCTGTGGTCACGGTTGTGTTTTAAGCATGTTTAAATTAAGCTGTGTTATGATATATACAGTATATACACACAAATAAATGGGGATCCATAGATTTTATACTTTGTGCAATGCATTAGGACTACAGCAATTAGTCAACATGACCGATATCGTCAGTTATAAAAATGGGTCGACTTGGAAGGCAGGTCAAAACATCGTTCATTTGGAAATGCAATTCACTATAGGAACAGTATAGGGGCAGTATCTCTTCCATGATCTGCCATTACTGCAATCTTTAGGAAAGCAGAACACCATATTGAATAAATGAGCTGTTTCTGCCCGGCTCACGTCCCCTACAAAAAGCACTCTGTGATATCTAACATTACCTCGTGCGGGTCTGGTTTTAGCACTGCTTCGTATTTTAATCAACTACTGTTAGTATCGGAATGCTTGTTAGTTTACCTGTCTGAAAAAAAAAAAAAAAATCTCATGTATGGTGCTCCCTAAGATGAAGCCATTTCAGACATAACAGCCAACGCATTAGGTCTAATAGTTAACCAATAATATACGGGTGTAACTTTATCCTAACGTTATCCTGTGTCGTCTTCCCTGTTTTTTTTTTGCTCTCGTTCGTAATTATTTTAAATAGTAAATTGAAATGAGATGGCAGAATACAGAGCAAGGGATCCAAAAGCACTCCAGGACCCTTAGGTCCTCACTCGTGTTCCCTCCTCTCCAGTTCAGACTACAGGTTTTCATAGAGGTTTAAGCTTAGGGCTGGAAAGGTCATGTCAAAAGCTTGATTTTGTGGCCGTTTAACCATTTTGTGTGGATGGAGGGTTTGAATCACTGAACTTTTAAAATATCTAAAGTTTTCATGACAAAGATACGTCTCGGCGACCATGATGCCGTGCATCTTTACTAATTTCCCAGTGCCTTTGGAGCAGCCATGGTTATTAGGTTCTTTTCAGTAGAGCCATTTTTTTTTTTTTTGCACAGAGCTCTACAGCGTGAGCATGTTTCTCACATTTGCTCCTTTTTAAAGAAGTGAGAATGGAATTGTGCGAGACGAATTTTGACTCGAGTTGACAAGCGCTTTGAGAGTGTTCGTCGGGTGCGTCTCAGTATGCGTCTTTCTCCTGTTTTTCTCTCCGAATTTTCATTTGAGTCTTCCTTTTGGGAATAAAAAAAGCATAAAGCGTAGTTTGGCGAGCTGTGATATTTATTAACTGCTGCACTCAAACAGGTAAGATGTTCACAGAAGCAATAAGAAGATGAATTAACATAGAGAGGGGAAAAACTTTAACTTTAAGATCTGATTAAAACTAATTATAGAGAAACGATTATTTACTATGAATAATTAATATTATACAAATACATTTTACATAAGCACATACACTTCAGAGACACTAGCTGACCTAATGCTTGTTTGTATGTTTCTCAGTTTTATTTCATATTACAAAAGCGCAAAACACTGACCAGAGAGAAAGCCAAAGCTCTCCAAAAAGATCAATGCTGCATGAAGTCTGCTAAAGATGCCGTACATAAGCAGAAGACTGTGGGTCAATCCCAGGGTGGAGCGGCCTGGGTCCTACCCGTGTCTGCGTGGGTTTACTCCAGGTACTCCCACAGTCCAAAGACATGCATGTTAGGTTAATTGGTGTTCCTAAAGTGGTCCTTAGTGTGTGACCGTGGTCTACGATGGATTGGGACCCCGCCTACGTTTGCTCCTGTTCCTGCGTCCAGGGTGCCCCGTAACCCCGTGTGGATTAAGCGGAAGGTGGAAGATGGATGGAGAATTGTTATGGCTAGAAACACTGCATTCCAGAATAAGAATATTATTCCATCTGTAAAACATGGTAGTGGTAATACCATTGTTTGGACCGGTATCGTTGCACCTGGGCCAGGGAGACTTTCCATCATTGAGGCATAATAAGCACACAAGTCATTCGAAAAAATTGTCAATCATAAATATGTTCTGGAATGACCAAGTCAAAGCACCAACCTTAACACAGTAAGAGTCTTGTAAATGCGAAATTGAAAAACACCAAATTGAACTTACACACTAAAGAATGCTTCACTTATACTAATATACACAGTTATTATTAAGTATTTCACTTTCTTACAACTACTCTTTGGCCAGCAGGGTGGCTAGGTGGCTCGGTGGGTAGCACCGCTGCCTCACAGCAAGAAGGTCCCGGGTTCAATCCCAGGGTGGAGCGGCCTGGGTCCTTTCTGTATGGAGTCTGCATGATCTCCCTGTGTCTGCGTGGGTTTACTCCGGTTTCCTCCCACAGTCCAAACACATGCCTGTTAGGTTAATTGGTGTCTCTAAAGTGTCCCTTAGTGTATGACTCTGTGTGTGTGTGTGTGTGTGTGTCCTTTGCCCAGAGTTGAGAGGTGGGTACCAGCTGGCCCGCAACCCTGTATGGATTAAGCAGTAGATAGTGGATGGACAGCCAGCTCTCCCAGTAAGACCACTTCGAATTTACCAGCTAAACCTTCACCAGACCAGTACTATCTGGTATAAATGGCTTTGACCAATTACAAAACTCGTAGTCTTGCTGATTGTCAAGCACACCTGCATCCAAGGAATGTATTTTAGACAAATCAAACAATTTATTAATAAATAATGAATAACGTTTTCTTCCATCTTCAGGAAAGGATGCTCTTAATTCCGGCGCTGACTGTGGCTATAGTATAGCTCTTAAATCAGCCACGATCCACCAAGCACTGTTAAACATAAATAACGAGGCTTTACCGAAATTAACACGCGTCATTAAAACGGGCACCAAGCCTGGCTTAAACATGCACCTAAAATAGACTGGCCATTAAGGAAATTCCTATTTAGGCTAATTCTAAGAACTCCTTTAGGGATAACTACTACAAACAGGCTGGATACGGTACAAGGTCACAGCAGATTGTCATTTTAACGCAAACGACAAGTACAGTAGCCTATGTGGACGTGCTTGTTCTTACCGTACACTCCCTGGCACTGGATGCCCTTAAGAAATGCAGTCAGCAGCCACAGAAGAGCAAAAACTACATCCATCTTTACGTTCGTGTCAACATGTCCAGCTGTGCGTTGACGGTTTCTTCGGGAGCTAATACGACTCGGAATGACAGCCCAGGCGCGGGAATTGTGCCTTTAGAAAGACGCGCTGTTCACCGCTCCTGCGTTTCGCCTAAGCTTCGGTGCATGAATGGATGCTGGAGACCATAAAACGTTTATCAGGAGTACGTTACATGAAATGCATTTTAATTGCAGGAGTAGGTGATGAACAGTGCAAACGAGCACGCGCACTGTGAGCTCAGCGTTGACAGATTAGATCCGACCCATGTTGAGGAAAAAGTGGTGTAGAATCCTAGGGGACAAAAAAGAGATCGTGTACGTCCTCTCACTCATCTATGTCCTGGTATCCATCGGAAAAAAAAAACAAATGTCATAACTGAGGGATACAGGAGAAAAGCACGCCTTCATCAGATGAGTCCTTGATCACCACAGTACCGGCTGGATGGTGAAGGCACTGAGCAGATGCGAAGCGCGCACGTTTAGCTTACTGATTATACATATATCAATGAAACGACGCATCCGTTTCCCCAAAGCCTTTAGACTAAAGCCAGTCAAGAAAACGGGCGTCAAAAAAGCTCGTGTGCTCTTTTACTAAGGATTCCTGGTATTGAATTCATTTGGAGGGCGGTAGAGGCCACGGTAGAGGCTCGAGCGATGCGCCAAAACCTTATAGAGTCGCCGTTGACGACGTCAACGCCGTGCGTGAGCGGGCTGTTCGATTCCAGACATCTCGGAATCGACTCCAAATGCGACTCCAGGTGCTGCCGATTGATGGAGTCGATTGTAAGAGTCGATTCCACACATCAATTTCTTGATTCTAATGAAGCGTGAGAACAGGCCGGCTTTTAGGGGGATGGCGGGGGCTCAGGCGGGTATCCAACATGAACATAGGATTTTGGTTCATTGACGTTGTATCAGCAACAACCCGTTCAGGCCAGGAGCAAGGTTATATAGTAGTCAGAGTTTAAGGTTAATAATTAATTTGGAGCCGCCACTTAACCTAAGGCGTGTCTTTGGAATGTGTGTGTTGTGGTGTAAAGTGACAGAGGGAGAACAGGCAAATTTCACGCACATGGATTCTGAGGTCAGAATGAAACCGGGGATGCCTGGAGCTGCACAGCAACCGGCACGGCATATGAAAGTCCTCCACAGGGCTATATAACCTTCCCTCCCCCAGAGACAGCCAATCCTATGTGTATGGGGAGCCAAACCAGGTTTACTCCAGATACTCCGGTTTCCTCCCACAGTCCAAAGACTTGTGTGTTAGGTTAATTGGTGCCTCTAAAAGTGGCCCTTAGTGTGCGACTGTGTGCGTGACTATGACATACGATGGACTGGCGCCCGTCTTAGGGTTCTTCCTGCCCTTGCGCCCAGAGTTGACGGGTGGGCACCGGCCAGCCCACGACCCCATGTGGATTAAGCAGAAGATAATGAATGAATGAATGAATGAATGAATGAACAGTAATGCACTGTTATGATCCTATTTAAGGGAAAGCCATAACACTTTAGAGGAAAGACCTGAGACTTTTGTTCAGCCGAAGTCACAAACGTTAACGTTGCGAAAATGTTTAGTATTTTTGGGGGGGGAAAAAAAAAAAAAAAAAAAAAAAAAAAGTCTTTTTTTTGTTGTCCTCACAGTTGAATTAAAATCCCAACAGATCTACACTATATAGACAAAAGTTTGTGGACGCCCATAAATCGTGCACCTTTTTCTGCTTTTTCAAATTAAAGAAGCCTACTGCCAGACTATTGATCTTTAAGGTGTGAAGATGTGAATTAACAGACTAGGCCTACCTCATATCTGTGGAGAGAACATGAAACAAAGAAACAAAGCTAGAGAGTGGACCCTCAAATTCTGATTTTGTGAATCTGAGAAATAACTCCCCTTTTGGAATTGGTTTCAAGCCTCTCATGGGTATGACGGAGTGGCGACTGTGGGGATCCTGAATAACTGTGCAGTTTGTTATACAATTATTCAACATCTTTAAGATTTGACAAATGGTGCTTGTAGTTTGAAGTAGGTGTTAGGGTTAGGGGTTTGATTTGTTCAGTCCGTTATTTGTCTCACACACTGCAGAGCATTTGTTCAAATTGTTAGGTTCTTCTCCCGCAAGTGTATTTCATGTGTGGGTCCGTTTAGGTAAAAATAGCATGACTCTACAGACTCAAATTCTGAAAACATTAACAACGTACATGTTTATACTCGTGTTGTGTTCCTTATCATAAGGCCACAGGGCTTCAGCATACTGTCCTTCACTTTAACCTGTAACCACATATACATGTTTTAATGAGAACAATGATTACATAAATTGAACTAGCATTCTTGATTATAACCGTAGGCCTCGTCGTCAAATTTCCAAAAAGTGGATCAGACAAGTTGATTAGATGGCGTTGTAAACATATAGCGCCATCTCCTGGAAGTAAGCAACGTGTGCTAAGAGATCCTGATTCTTGTAATGTTTCATAAACTGATTTGATCTAGTGAATAAGTGGGGAAACTATACAGATGGGATAAAATAGCTCCTAATACCTTAATTGTATGGCATTTATTTATTTGCTTCATTAGGCATAAAACATCTGGGATTTCGGTTATGAGACCACCCAGTACCTAATGGGATCCTAACACAACCCTGATGTTATACAGCAGGCATGAAAGAAATGTCTTCAATCACAGTGCACAGATCAAACCTGGCAAACATCCAGCTTTGGGCATCTGATCTAAAAGATCAGACTTCATTCTGTGTTAGTGGTGCAAGATAGTATACAGAAGGTATAATCCAAAAGAAGTCTCCCTGCAGTAAAGCTTTTTAAATGTCTCCAGCAACTGCAAAAATCTGAATAAAGTAGCTCCACTTTAACTGCATAGTTCAATTCTTATATTAGAGTGATATCCCGAAGTGAGTTAGTTAATACTCTCTAATCCCTTAGTTAATACATAATTAAGGGACGAATTTGAGTACATTTGACTTGCATAAGACATGAAAGCCATTCAGTGACTTTATTTTATAGAAAACCTACAAATAATACTCAACTGAAATCTGTTATTTTGGGCAGGATGTACTCCATAAACATGCATTAATATGTGCATCGTCAGTTAAGAACTCCATTCCTTGACCTTAAGCGTAATCTGCATGGGGTCACGGCAAGCCGGCGCCCACCCGGCAACTCTGGGCTCAAGGGCAGGAACAACCCTGGACAGTATGCCAATCCATCGTAGGGCGCATACACAGTCACACACTAAGGGCCACTTTAGAGACATCAATTAACCTAACACACCTGTCTTTGGACTGTTAAGAAAGACACGAGGAGGACATGCAAACTCCACACAGAAAGGAACCAGGCTGCTCCATCTGGGATTGAACCCGGGACCTTCTTGCTGTGGGGTAGTGGTGCTACCCACCAAGTCACCATGCTGCCCCAGTTAACAACTTCCTATAGCAAAATTACTTTAAACTATTAGAGGTGATTAACGTGCACTGGCATCACTTTATTAGGAACAACTGTAAATTCATGTCATAAATAATCAGTCACTCATGCGGCAGTAGTGGAATACAATCATGTTGAAACAAAGCAGCAGTGTTGTCACATTTACCCTAAAAAGGTGATTTCGCTTGGCGATTGCATGAATGTTGGTTTTCAGTCTATAGATCTTACTAAGATCAATGAAATAAAGATTGAGCAGCAGTTTGGCATTGAAAAACATCTTGATAATGAAATGTGAAAAGCCAGAGCAGTTAAAAGCTGACAGAGAGGACAGATTAACTCAAATACTGTACAAATCAGCAACAACCATCATCTGTATATGAGTGGTAAAAATGCACTACAGGTCAAACTTTGAGGTGGATTGGCATTAACTGCCAGTGTTTTCCAGTTTCTCATTTTCTGCTTAGACACATAGATAGTAGGGTCACAATTATGACAAAACAATTCATTTCCTGCAGTGTGTGAACAATCCAGGGTGGGGTGGGAGTGTAGTGGTAAGCGGAAATGTTTTCATACCCACTTCGCCCTGTTAATACCAGAATTGAGTATTATTATCAGCATTGATTTTTTTTTAAGTATTGTTAAGTAGCGGCTCCTGACCGAAAGAAAAATTCGAGCAGACAGATTCCTGAACCACATTATCCACCTACGTCATTTCGGAAAGCATGTACATGTGATAAACAATAAATGGCTGTACTCTAACCTTTCAAAAAAGAAGAAGAAACTCAATACATGCTTTTGTACCAGCAATGCCATTTCAGAACACGAATTACTAGATTTTTGGGCAAATGCATCTCAAATACACTTTCAAACACAAAATAAAATTTTCAGCATTTGTCAGCATATTGCAATACTGGTCAGGGTGTGTAACAGCACCTCACAGGTTTTTCCTCTGGAAAGCATGAATAAATTCAGCAAAAAATCATACAAAATCTGGCACAGTTGACCCACTAATTGTAATACGTTTTAAAACATGTTTGTATTTCAATGTATGTGATACTGTCTGGTGCTTGTGGGGCAGATTTTTATTCTGTCCTGCTGGGCTACATTTATGCATGGCAGTACCACATCTGACTGACAGATTACATATGGAAGTCTGCAAGGTGCTGTATTGCAGGGAGACATCCTGCCCCATTAACCTTCTGTTCTGAACAAATGTTAGGTTGCATTTGACAGTGGCTCAGAGTCTTTTTTCCCCTTTACAAATTTCTAAGGGCAACAGAAAGGCTGTGCCATGGCTTTACCAGTGTCTCCCATTATAGCAGAGAAAGCAGAGCCCAGAGACAGATCAGATGAACAAAACCTGCCCACTGGTTTAGCCATGTGAAAAACACCTGGGGCAAAACAAAACCCTAAATAGTAGAGGCTTTCATTAACATTCTCAGTGAAGAGAAACATTAAGTTCACCAGAAAGGATGCCAAGAAAATAGCCCTACCATTCCAGGACAGGTGCTCCCACCACCCACTGGAACACATACTTGGGGTTATCAGGATCTTATGTCACTACAAATACCATTATTTCCAAGACAGAGGGAAAAGAAAAGGAACACCTCAATAGATCCCACTTATCGATTACAATAAAACATCGACTCATATTGGTTTCATGACCATGACATTGAGTTCAGTGGGGAAAAGTGTGATTCAAGCGTGTCAACATGGAGCAGAACCTCAAAGGAATGTTTCATCTCAGATTAAAAATGTAATTCAAATTCCCAAACTCATGTCCTCCACCTTGTGGTGCAGTGGTTAGCACAGCCACCTCACAGCTCAGACATCCCCGCCTTGCGTCCCGTGCTGCCGGCCAGGTTTGACCTTAGTTAGACCCCCTAGTTGGGACATTGTCTTTTGTAAATTGAAATGGTCATTTGGAATTAGTGTAACACGTTCCAAACGTGTTGGGACAGGGGCAACAGAAGACTGGGAAAGTTGACGAATGCTCAAAAAACACATTTAAAACATTCCCCAGGTGAGTGTCATGATTGGGTATAAAAAGGAGCATCCCTAAAAGGCTCAGTCATTCACAAGCAAGGATGGGTGAGGTTCATCACATTGTGAAACACATCATGAGCAAATAGTTATCATAAGCAAATAGTGAAAAACACTTTAAAAACACCTCTCATCGTGCAATTGAAAGGAATTTGGGGATTTCATTATCTACAGTCCATAATATCATCAAAACAGTCAGAGAATTTGGAGAAATCTCTGCAAGTAAGCGGCAAGTCCGAAAACCAACATTGAATGGCCATGACCTTCAATCCCTCCGACGGCACTGCATTACAAACAGACATCATTTGGTAAAGAATATTACCAAATGGGCTCAGGAACACTTCCGAAAACCATTATCAGTGAACACAGTTCATCTCTCCACCTACAAGTGCAAGTTAAAACTCTTGAAATCATGCAAAGTGAAAGCCATATATCAACAACACCCAGAAACACCACCGGCTTCTCTGGGCCTGAGCTCATCTGAGATGGAATGTGAAAGCACCATTAATGCTGAAAGTTACATACAGGTTTTGGCAACATGTGCTGCCATCCTAGCAACGTCTTTTTCACTGTTGTCCCTGCTTATTTCAGTGCCAATGCCAAGCCACATTAAAATAAAAAGCAAGAAAGAATTTCACCTACAAAGCTCCAACAATTAGTGTCCTCAGTTCCCAAACGCTTATTGGGTGTGGTTAAAAGGAAAGGTGATGTAACACAGTGGTAAATCCTGCCCCTGTCCCAACTTTTTTTTTTTTTTTTTTGAACGGGTTGAAGGCATCACATTCAAAATGAGGGAATATTTACAAAAAATAATAAAGTTTATCTGTTTGAACATTAAATATCTTGTCTTTGTAGTGTATTCAGTTGAATATGGGTTGAAAAGGATTTGCAAATCATCGTACTCCATTTTTATTTATGTTTTACACAACATCCCAACTTTATTGGAATTGTACAAGCTGATAAAGTAGATAGTATTTTGTACACACCACAGGATATGAACTCAACACTGTTTCATTACTGACAGTGCACCAAAGCATAAGCATTGATTATTCATGTGACCTTTTTTTCCCTATAATGCTGAAAAGTTTCCAAAAGATGATAAATGGCTAATTTCTATCTTGCAGTTTCAGTGGTAACATCTTATCGTGGTGGGAAATGACCTCCATTCTCATCAATCCTCCATCATTATTAGACAAAAACGTGTTTTTGCATTTCCCTGGACTACCTGCCACATATCCCATAACTTTATTCATTTATATTGGATCTGTACTTAGAAACCTTGCTCACTAAACGTAGTAGAGTTCAATCTGCAGGAGGCATCCTCCAGGGACTCGCTGTGCTGCCGGCTTCCCTGCATGCAGTGAATAATAAAAGCATCTGCTTCAGTTTTCTGCTTTTAATTTCAAGCCTTTAAGCAAAAGCAAAGGCCAGCTTAACACGCACTGCCACTATAACCTAACATGCTAGACTGCCTTGATTTATTACCATTTTGTCACTGTAATTCATAAAAAGAGACATTTGCCATAATACTTAATCACACCCAAACCATAAACAACTACAGCATCAGTGTGGTTAATAAAAGGTGCAACGTTTAGAACACGTGTTAGAACCATGATTTGATCCCGACCTCAGCATGTGTGGAGTTTGCGTGGCCTTCCAGTATACACATGGGTGGACTCCAGGAGCTCCGGTTTCCTCACACAGTCCAAATACATATATTAGGTTAATTGATTACATTTAATTGGCTTGATTTTAGTGTGCGCGTAAAATGCACTGCTCACAAAAATTAAGTAATAAGTGTTCCCTCGCCACTTCGCCCGGTGCATCACAGGTTTTCAAAAGATATTAATGGAAAAATATATCGCTGATTTTCGCTGTTTCGCAGGTTTTTGCAGAACTTTTATATTAAAAAATAAATAAATCACAAAACGTATAAAAATATATATAAAAAAAAAACTAATTCTAACAATAAAGAAATGCTGTAAATCATAAAATATTAGGATTTACAGTAAATAGCGTATTTATTCAGCGGATGAATACTCACCAAAACGAGAAGTAAGACTAGAGCATCGGCCGCCTGAGTCTCTACTTGGTGACATGACAGGTTTTTATCTGCGCTGTTGTGTTCTCCGTTTGTGAAAGTTTCATTATAGACTAAATTCATTCAAGCCCTACGATGGCACCCGAACGTTCTGCAAGTTCTATGGCTAAAACGGTGTAGAAATACTTTAATAAATATAGCACCCCTACTTCGCGGATTTTCGTTTATCGCAGGTGGTCCTGGAACGAAACCCCCGCCATAAACGAGGGAACACTGTATTTCAAAATGAATATGAAGCAATAAAAAAAAGACAAATCAAAGAAAGTTGTTCCATGTCCAAATGAGATGCACAAACAACTTTTATTAATTAGTGAAAGTGCTGAAGTATCTCAAGATTTCCTGATCTTGAAAGTGCACATCCTGTAATATCCCAGCCCTTGTAATGCCTCTGCGAATGTGAAGCTTGGAGAGCCAGAGAACATCTTAAACAGTTGCAAAAGCACTTGGAACATCCCAGAGTGCAAAATTGTTTTCAAGAGACTGGAACAGTACTAAAAAGACTAGGGCAGGGTCGGCCATCTGCCACAACAAGAGATGACCGTTTCTTGCTGTCACTGGACGACGGACATGCACCCATATCATACAAAATCAGTTCCATCGTGTTGGACCATCTGCTGAACACTGCAGAACTGGTGTACTTGTGATACTGATGATTTGTAGATGGTAGCATTTTCAATTGCCCTGTCTCAAAATCCAGCTAAAAAAAAAACTTTTATTTTGTCCAAGTGTCTAAATTATCTAGATGCTCCTACAACAATGACAATAGGGTCTATAACACGATTAGAAATCATGGGCTTGACATAGCTATCAAGACAAGAACATGATCACCTAAAAGTATGCTGGAGAGTCTGGTGTGGGGCTTTGTCCTCGCTGGGAAATTCCCTGTGAAACCTGTTCATGATGTCATGGAATCCATGAAATACTGAGAGTTTTTAAAGGATATAGTCTGGCTGCTTTTTCTAACAAGTTGGGCCATGGCTGGATTCCAAACCACACATCCCATCTACACAGAAATGGTGTAAAGAATGGTTCACAAAATCAACAGAAAGCCCATGGGGTAAACGCAACAAAGCCAGTGTTGGCTCAAAGATAGCAGCAGACTTTATCATAAAGGTTAAAGCAACAGCAAACCAATTTTATTGCTTTTTGTATTCGCTGCACCCATAGGCAGTTCAATAACTCACAAAGAGACAAGGAAATATAGAACAAAGAGACAGCTTTCAGCCTCATCTCTCATGCAGCGGTTTAATTTTCTGCTCACTGCAACAGAGCTGAGAGAGACAGACCACAGATTAAATAAAGGGCATTAATTAACCAGGTGATTGCCAATCTCTTATTACAGCCTAGACCAAGGAGAGGCAAGAGGGACAGGAGAGCTGAAGAGTCCAATAGAGGACCTAGGACCCTGGGGCATCAGGAGAGATTGTGTCAACAAGTGATTAAAGTGAAATAATAGAAATAGTTTAACGGTCTAAAGTCTTAGAGCAGAAGACTGTGCAAAGTGTTGGCAAAGTTTATTGAATTCTTCTAGCAAATAAGAGAAAAGACATTTTAGTCCAGAATATTCTTAAGGGAAAGGGGAGCTGTCAGGGCATCAAACCTGAGTGTAATGTATAACATTTAACCATTTTGGGTTGCTGTTGAGCCATGGATCGATTCATTATTTATTTATTTATTTTATTTATTTATTTTATGTATGTATGTATGTATGTAT